>CABFWB010000794.1:12269-27018 GCA_902151455.1 Timema bartmani
ATATATATATATATATATATATATATATATATATATATATATATATATGTAATCAGTTAAGTCAAATAGAAGTCAAATCTTGTGGAAAAATAACAGTCTTAGTTTTAGTTGTAAGAGTGAGAAAAACTCTAAAGGATTGTGAATGAATTTTACAGTCAAAATGTTGACCTTGTAGGTTACCAAACCTAGAGCCTTTAAGTAAATATACAAACTTTTACAGATAGTTCAAGTGTTTGACAAATCAATTACACATTTAAAAAAATTAGCAAATAAAAATCAGAGTAGGCCTACTATTGTATAATATTTAATTATTTATAAAATATTTAAAGGTACGTAGACGATTTGATTACAAATCTTGCTTATTCTTGACAACAGTCAGTGTGCGGAAACCCCCTTTCCAGTCCAAAGAGCGAAAACATCAATATTTTAATGGCATCCTACGATTGTCAATAAAACAGCGACTGAAACAGACAACCTCATGTTGACAGAGCGTTTCACTGAACTCTAATAACAAAGGAAACAACACGGGGTAGAGGGGTACGACATAAAAAAAACACAATAAAGCTTTTTGTAAAAGATGTTTCTTGTTGTGGAAAAACTACAACTACAAAAACAAATAAAATATCCACTTTGAAATCCATTTGCCGTTTAATACGATTGAAATCGTATAAAAGATGTGTTGCTGCGACCCGAGAGAGAGAGAGAAAATTCGACAGAAACAGGGAAACAACGCAGAAAACGTTTATAAAGAGCTCGAAACAAAACTCCTCCCAATGGGAAATTTAATTTCCGTTTGATTCAAACCCAAACAAAATGGCACTCAAAGATTATTTGGCTGAAAATCTAAGATAACTTTGCTCAAATACAGGCTATAAGCCAGAATATCTAATAGAATACACGATTTGTCGCATATTGTATTTTCTACGGCCAAAATCCAATTTTTTAGTTATAAAACTCGACTTATAAATGAAAATAACCAAACCAGATGACTAACAGCTAAAAATGACAATAACAATGAAAAAGTTAAGATTTTTTTCCCCCTCCTAAAACTAAACTAAGTTATTCACAGATTGATCATTGTATTAGTGTTCGAAAAAAAAGCCAAAAATACCTATAAAAGTTCTGCGTGTGTTATGAGTATTATAATAAACAAATATTGTTGAAATTTATTATTTTCAGTGTGTTGGCTTATCTGAGGCCGTATTTAAAAACATAGTTATTTAAGCTATATTTTATTTTATAGTAAGACGACTCGTAACTCAATGATGTGTAAGCCCTACTTCCATTTGTGCACCAAGTAATTATTATTTTTTAATTAGTTATACAAAATCATTATAGACTTGGTCTGATCAACATGAGACGCCAGAAGAAATTAGTAGTATATTGATTTTTTCCAAAAGAAGTTGTGTGTGTTTAGATTTACCTTGTTATGCTGAACTATGATTAAAATGAGTTATTTTAAAAATTGTGTACAACATTGGGTAAAGTAATATAGACTAAAGGAATAAAGACATCAATATCAATTAAGCGTGGAAGACAATAAGTTTCTTGAAATGTTATTAAATAGCCTATATATGTTTTAAATGATAGACTTGTAGATGTCCTTGATCAAGTTAATAAGTCAAAGAAACGATAATTATTTAGGATAATAGTGAATTCTTAAGGGAGTAATTTAAGTGTATCCCAAGTTTGGTTAAAATAAACTCACATTTTATTTTATGAGATTTTAAGACCCCTTGTCACATCCAGCATGGGCCAAAGAAACAAAATAATTATTATAAATCAAGGATGCCCTAAAGAAGTACTATGAGGAAACCTAGTTTTGTTGAAATTGGATAAAAATAAATGTGTGTTTGAAATTTTTAGCTAACTTTGGTTACCACGTATTATTTTTAATATTCCAGTAACGATTCAACCTTAGCCCATCTGAACCAGTTATTCTAACTTTGATAAGTAAACTAAACGCTTGATGTTAATCCACCTCTGGCCCCAAAATGAGGTTTCGAAAAAGATATAAAAAATAAATAAGTCTAAAGATATATATTGCCTTCTTGCTTTACAAGTTCGGTCGAGATCAATCCATTGTTTCGGAAGTTATTTGAGGTAAAAACACATATAAAACAGACATAATTGTAACATTAGTCATTTTTCCCATTGCATATTTAAAAGGCATCCCTTTCACTAATTTCTTTCAAACAAACACTCATTCTCTGTCCTCACTTCTCGTGATTTTTTAGGCATTTGTAGCTCTAACCCGAACAACTAAACATTCCCCAAAGCAGTAGGTTCTGCATTTTGATAGGGTTGAATTATCGGCAAATGGGCAATGGAGTTCAATAACTTACTTTGATCATTAGTGTAATCCCAACGTATGCTCAGTAATCAGAGAAATGGGATATAATTGAGTTACTGCGGGCAATCCTCATTAATTTAAATAATCTGATTCCTCGGCTACTAACATTCAATCAACTTATTGGAGCTGATACTTAAATTATTTATTAATTACTGTGCTATCTCGCATCAGCGGGCCCACGGCATACACACCAAGCTCGTCTCATCTGATTTGCCAGTGACGGAGAAATCAGGATTTGAATCCAGCCCGGATGTATTGAGGGTGATTCTTTTTAAATGGTTTAAAATTCTTCCTCCACGAAAATGAGGGTACATTTCCTCTAAAACTCTTATCATCTTTATCCCTACTCTATTCGTGTGAATAAATGCGAATAGCCCCAATGGATATTAAGTTATATTAAAATGTTTAGGGGCTTAATCTTGTAGTTTTGATTAAAATAGCTAATAATATTACTAAACCCGCTTAGGTGGCCGCACGGCCCATGGCGTATCTCTCTGCGCGCAAATATGGGTACATTTCCTCTAAAATTGACCTCTCTCATCCATAGAACATTAGCATAATTAGTACATACACTTACAGCCCAAACGGGTACTAAGACTATGTGCTAGGAATAAAAATAATATTTTTCTTACCACCGCGTCTTACTATCCTTAGGATGATAGTATACGCCTAAGCACTAACCACATTAATGTGTTATGGATGATAAAAGTTGAATTTAGAGGAAGTGTACCCGCATTTTCATGGAGTAAGAGTGGGAAAACCATTTAGGAAAAAATATTCTCAGTACACTCAACCGGGATTCCAAACCCGATCTCTCAATCATCGGCAGTCTAGATTTCGAGAGTGGCGCCTTAGACTAGGGGTCGGTAACCTTTTGGACATCACGGGATGTATGGGTGTAAACAAAAATTTGGTGGAGTTTTTTTAATCAAGATTATTATTATTATTATTATTATTATTATTATTATTATTATTACTAGCACCGCGTCTTACTATCCGTTCGTGTTATACGCACTTACGCTAATGTGCAATGGTAGGGTGATTGTGAGATGAAATGGAGGACCTACAGTTTAACGTGGAATCCGAACCACGGTGGAGGCCTGGCATTCCTCACATTCACAAGCTGTGATTAATACACATCTTGTCAGAGGTGAAGGAAGGGTTTGGCAATCAAGATAAATCTGTGCCGGGACCGAGGATTGAACCCCGGACCCTCAGCACAGAAGTCTGACACCTTATCCCTAGACCACCAGGTCACCCTTTAATCAAGAAATTTTTTTTTTATTTATCATAGTTATTATTCTATTTTTATGAATAAAGTTGTATGTTTGCTAAATATTTTTGCGGATCAGATAAAATCAGTCAGATAAATAATGAATAATAAAATCAGGCCCGCGGGCCGTTGGTTGCCGACCGCTGCCTTATACCATACAGCCACCGAAACGGGTGGTTGATCATAATTTAACATAAGTTATAAGTGAATAGGATTTTAATTGGGATATCCTTAACCAACAGTTCAAAAAGTTTCTAAATATAGGCCTACTTTCGTGTATTTATGCATCAAGTTAGGCCTGTGTGTTCTTCAGCTGTCACTATTGGAATGCCAATTTTGACAGCTTTTAGATAAATTTAGTGGTCAATATGATATGGAGAAACACTGTTTTTTAGCATCAATTATTTGAAAAATCGCGTTTTGTAGCATTTATATTTAAAAAATTAGCATTACGTAGCAAAGTGGCAGGCATATAGGTTTAGGCATATAAAGACAACTTCCGTGTTCAGATACTGGCGTACGGCTGGGTGATCTAGTTTTTGTAGAGGAATGTTTGCTTTCAAACACATTTTCACAGTATCGCTTATGATGGCAGTCTTTCATGTCTTGGCTTTCTTCGCCCTTTGGTTCATTTCTAAAATCGTGCTTTGCCGTTTGCTGCAGCCCCTGCGTCCAACGATTTATTTGTAGCATGCCCGCTAGAGAGGACATGATTCTTCAGTGTGTCCAGTTTTTCCCACTCGAGACGACTGTTACATACACCACACATTAAAATACTTTAATCACTCAGGTAAAATGTGTCAGTTTTAAAATAACTACGTGAACATTCGCGCAATGATGCGAGCACGTGCCCGTAACCGATCAAAGAGCCACCAGAAGAATGCAATGATCGTCCTCGATGGAGGGAGATGCGCAAGGGGTGGTCTATTTTTGTCACTTTATTATGTGATCGGCTCGTAGTCTTGGGAAAATACCAAGAAATACCAATTCGAAGCGCTTCTAATATGTTTCCTAGGTTGACCAGTATTAAAAAATATTAAATCTAACCAATTGTCCCAATTTACAGATATATATCTGTAAATTGGGACAGTTGGTTAAATTTTTTTTGTGTGTGTATATATATATATATATATATATAGGCCTATAATAAATCGCTGTTGCGTCACTCATAAAGGCATTTATCGCGGAAATAGTCGTTTATCACTTTATATCGCGAATATAAAACTCATTGAAAATTCAACCAAACCATTTGAAACGTGAACATTTAGAAGAAAAAAACTATTTTGATGACTTTTGATTTTTATCGCTTTTATCGCTAAAACGAAAAGACAGAGTCTCTAATTATATGTTTTATACCTTTTCTAAAATATTCTCACTACTCCTAAGATTAGCCTACATTCAAGGGGTTTAAAAAAAGTTTTTAATAGACTATAATTAATAAATTACAACTTAACTAACTTAACAAAGTTAAAGCTTCTAAGTTTTTTAAACAAATATATTAGTCCTAAACAAGTCAGCTGTCCCAGAAAATAAACTCCGTACATCTCTGGCTAATAGTCATTGGCCTGAGCGAGGTGGGCTTCTCAAACACGCACGAAGGCATTTCGTGCCCCGATGTCATCTGTCATTGCGCTACGCGGCCTAGCCACCCACTCACTCACTACACGCCGCTCTAACCATCGCATGCTCGGAACACGTGGGTTGGGGCGCGGATATAGAAAACAGATGATTGTTGCGCGGCACTGTATTTTATTGCTCATTAACCGCCACCCTTCCCTCTTAATGTGGCGCTTAAGTTAATACGATACAGCCTTTAAAGAATAAGCCTACTTTCATAATCATATGATGGATATCAATGTGATAAAAATCAGGGTCACTTGGGTTTCGTAAAGTTGAAAATTCGGTATAAACACATTAGAACATTTTAGAAAACATTCTAATTGAATCTTTCGTAAGGAGTAAATGAATATAATAAAGGCCAAGACTTAGATATTGTCGTTAATAAATTACAAAAGTATGAGTTCAAATAAATGTAATTAATAGATTGAATACTGAGGATAAATATCGTTATGATTAACACTTTTATAAGTTGTTTATACTCAATTGTTTCTGTTTTTCCTTAACACACTTTGATATTTAAAATATTTACCTCGACTACATTTGCTATAGTATTAGTCAAATCGGTCAAACTAACAAACATGACATAGTACACAAATAATTGACAAACTAGTTTTTAACGAAAGTGAAATAAAACATATTAAAACAACAAGTTAAAACATAACTATTCAAAAGGTGGTGAATGCTTGAATTGTAAAAGTTGCAGTATCCGAATTACTTTCTAAGATATTTTAACCCTATTATTTTTAAACTATCTAAGTCTTATCTGAAATTTCTGTTCTTGTTACTCCTTTCAGTGTTTCAGTGTATGATGGGGATTACTGGAACCTTAGTTATCCGACATGTTTTGGTACTCGATTTTCACGTACCATAATCATGGACCTGTAAAATTAAAATTAAAGACTTATTAAAGAATATTGGATAGTATAACAGTTAGATTGAGAGAAATATGGAGTGTAAACCCATAACAGAGAAGAAAAAAAATTGTAACAATATTTAAACAAATAAACTTATGTTGTTAGGTGATGGAACACGATGTGTTACCACGACTCGTGGATGTAAACTGACAGGGTGTGGCTTATCACAGATTATGTGTAAGCAGTGCTAGAAACTAAATAGGAGGTATAATTGGTAGACCAAGGTATACATGTGTTGGTTTGTGAAATTATGACTAAAAATAGTGTTCGTAAACTGTGAAAGGCTGGAAATAAGGAGGAGAATACGGCTCTAATGTTCTCGACTCCGACTCGAACGGGTCTTTTTCCTACGCTGGAGGATAGAGCTGGAAAGATGGGGTTTATAAAATTTTACCCATCGAATCACCAACAAAGTTGCAAATTCACTCAGTTTATTTAGTCGTTGTATATCATACGTAGAAGTTTTCAGGGGTGTTTTTCTTGTTTTTCAACTTCTTCACATAATACATATACAATAACATCCAACATAATATTACGAACTACGCATTAGCTAGGGTTGCACGCGAATAGTGGGAGTGGTCCACGGTGCAACGGATACTGTGTGTGTGTGTGTGTGTGTGTGTACCTTAACACGGCGCAAGCGCACAGCTCGCACTCAACGGGAACGCGGGTGCGTGTCTGACGCCAATATAAACAAACGTCCGCGGTTATTTCCATCACTCAAGATGTTTGAAAAATACACAACAAATAATGGCGGGGATGTCTACAAAATTATTTGTGAACCTCATAAAAAGTTTTAGTGGACAGGTGAAACGGCTTTAGACAATTTGTGTTTATTTACCCTTGCAAGGGGTGGCAATAAAAACCATACTATTTACATGAATGGGATCAGACTATTTTTTAAATTGTATAACATTTTCATTTTTTTTATTATGTTTTATCAAACTCGACGTAAAGTAAAAGGAAAGAAAACAAACATTTTACTGAATCAAATCTAATAATGTTAACTAAATGGGAAATTTACCGAGAAATCTAAACTTAGTGCTGTTACTGTTTAATTCAAAATAAATGACTCTTGCAAGATTAATAAAGTCTAAACTTGTTCTTAAAAATGGCCATTGTTATAGTTTGTGGTAATATTTGTATTGTCTCGTTGATGTCGTTGCACTAAATACTCGAGTTTGAGATCAACCAGAACAATCTTCGTAGGTAAACATACTGTAGAAATATATTACTTTTCCATCGAATGCGGGCTACACGTATTTTACAGGGTTGCTACTATTTTCGAAATACCAAATTCCCTGTGTTTTCCAGAAGGAATTTTCTTTATTACAGAGACATGAGAAAGTAGTATAGAGGAATAAAATTTAATTTAAATAAAAGTGACTGCTGTGAAGGCATTCTTTTGAAGTTTATTACAAGACGATTTGAAATGAATGATGACGTTGATGGAGTTGTTTAGTAACCCAATGTTTTAAGGAGGAAAAAAGAAAGGGGGTAAGATAGTAAGACGTTGTAATGTTACTATTCTCTTTTCGGGTACCATCCTATTGTAACATCACTCTGGCAGCCATATTTTGTAATGCTAGGTTTCGGGATTCATGTTTCGCAGAGGGCGCGTTATTTTGTATCGACACGGACTAACGATTCACAATTCATGCGTTTTGATATCATAGTGATTAGGTTGATGTGATTTATTATCAGTTTTTAATAAAAAAATCCTTTAAATAAATTTAATGAATAATTTATTTAGCGTCATTGCTGTATTGAACAGGGGGAATTAGCGATCTGATATTACACGTGTTGCTATTTTACTTCTTAGGGAACTGGGATGATTAAAATGTGATTGGATCAAGATTGATCCAATCTAGTGACCGAAGCGGAATAACAATGGTCCTCACTCTGCTTGATAAATAAAAACAAAATTTTATCTCGACGAACGCAGCTCCTCAACTCTGTTTTCCAACATTACAGGGCTGTGTTTAGAATATTCTAGTAACGGGATACATTCGTCCCTCGTCTCTCCCCACTTGTCATTCGAGAAGATCTTGTTTGCTTGGCCGATAAGAGAAAGAAGGATGTTGCACCACGTATATATTTAGTGCGAAAGATAATATAAATTAATATATTAATATATTTTAAATATGATTACGTTGGTCTGGATCTGATTATCTTTATTTATTGTCACTTCATTTTTCCTTACACCCAAATACCTACTATTTTAAAATTTAAGTTGTGTCTCAAATTCACAAATATTAGTGTTTTATTTTTTAATTCCCTGTGTATTTTCCTGATATAAAAAATTCCTTGAGGTTTCCTGGTTATCCAGGGGCAAGACAACTCTGCATTTAATCCCGCTAATGTGGTAGAGATGGGGAAGGTGTAATTTAGAGGAGATGTTCCTGAATTTGCATGTCGTGAGAGTGATACACTATCAAGTGAAACACGCCCTCAATACACCCGGACGAGAACCGTATCACAACCTCTCCGTTACCTACAAATTAAACTAGATAACCTTAGCATTTACCTTGCGCATCCTTCATTGTGGACTTGAAATTAATTAATTAATCAACAAAAAAGACAAAAAAATAAAGAGTAATTTGTTTTTAGATAATGTTTCAAAACTTAATATTAACTAAAGATGGGCCCTGTGAACCTATAATAATATTTGCTATTCGAGAAAAGGTCGGATTAATTTTTTTTTAAATAGTTGAAATTTTTTCCTTCAAATTATGAATAGTTTTTTTTTTCGGAGCTATTATACAGCAAAGTACAACCAAACCCAATATTATTAATTTGTGACTTGAATAAATGTATAAATATGATAATGAATTCATTATAAAACAAAAAGTGTTTCATTTCATTCTCATTCATTTGAAGTATTTAACGTGCACTTGACGAACCAACTGATTATATCAGCACAGGACTTGTAAACTAACTTACATCTAGAACAAACACAACATCCAGCCCCCAGCCTTTAATTCAACACTGGGAAAGGGGTAAATCCACATTTCCCCATTATTGAATTTTTCGGCCATGCCGGGAATCTAATTTCGGGACCTTAAGCTCAGTATACAGAGACGCTACCGACTGAGCTAACGTGTTGGACATTTACTTACGAATGCAATAAACTCTATAGGTGATAAGGGGTAGGGAATTTCGACTGGATGCAATGAACAGGTTCAGTCACCAGACCCCCCACCACGGTCCTCTGACATTAATCCTTTGGACTTTTTTTTTGTATGGGGATAATTAAAGAGTTTGGTGTATTCGTCTTCAGTAAATTATTATCTAGCAGACTTACAACGGCGAGTTGAAAGCTGTTGTCAGACGATTTAATTAAAATCAGGGATCTTTCAAAACGCATGTAAACAGTTTGATTTATGTCAAGATTTTCCTTGCACAGCCATGTGGTCTTGAGATATAGTTTTCTTGCTAAAACTAAATTTGAGCGTCCCTCATTATATTTCCTTCTTTAATTCAGACTGCCTACTCTGTATGGTTTTGTTATTTTCTTCTTCTTTGGTCAACAACATGAAAGTTGGTTTGATGTGATTTTTATGCATCTGGAGCTCGGCATGAACTTATTCCCTTGTGCTGGTTAGTGATACCTGCACTATCTGGCAGAAATCCCATGTACTAAAGGATTTAAGGAAGTGTGTTGGTTCTCTGCTGCATTCCACACTGAATGTATGTGTAAGAGCGAGCGCAAAAGGGCCTACCAATTTTGCGGGAAAATTATTTCCGCATACAATCCAGGGTTCTTATAAATGACTCAATCGACATGGGATCGACGGATTTACTTCACCTCCGAAAGAAGTGATGCTACCGAGTTTTATCGCTCAAGAAAAATCCATCGACCCAAACTGAGTTTGAACCCACAAGCATCGGGTCCTGAGGCGAGCCCTTTACCCCAAGACCAAAGAGGTCGACTAATTTTATTAAAGAATATGAGTAAAGATATAATTTATGTCAACCTCATTTTTTCTTATCATTGAAAATGGAGTGTTACAAACATACATTACCAAGCTAAATTCAACAACATGTTATAAATAGCATGAAAAGCTTTAGTACACTCAATTATGACTCATTGTTTCGTTCCAACAAAATTATGTAATCTTGGAGGTTTTTTTTTCCTTTCAAACATTTCGAGCATAAATATGTCTAGGAATGTAATGGTTTGGACAAAATAGAAAATAATGCTTCAAACTGTTTTTGTTAAAATAAAATCACGAACTACCTTATTTCTGTTCTTTTTAAAATCCACTAAAAATCCTACTTCATAACTTTTTACAGGAAGCACTAAATTTTCGGTGTATATACTTCACCCATTATACATTCTTGCTCGGTAGATATCCATGGACTTAAAACGTCCTGCTGTTCATCACTCAACAGCCTAAAGTTGTTTCTGTCTGTGAAATCTCTTTCTCTCCAAATAAAAAAAAGCCAGCATTATTCACAGAGCCCTATTTAAAAAAAAAAAGCTTTGTTGAAATCATATTTTACAAGAAGATATACAATTAGTCGTAAAACGATTAAAACAAGAAAAAAAACGTAAGCAACGGAAAGCACAGCTTTGATAAATCGAGAAATTTTATCAGATATTACGTTCCTCTTATATGCAAACTGCCAGAGAGAAAACAGACGCTACATTTCAGAAAGGGTGACTTGCTAAAAATTAACACGCATTACTTTGTACCATGATGTATAGAATGGACGTAACATAATATGTAAACAAATACGTATATACTCTGACTCAGTTCATTTAAAATATATGTATGAGTTTGTTTCCCAAAAACATTTATGAAGCTATTTCAGGTGTTTAGTTAAAATGTGTAATTCTAGAAGACCAAATAAATATCTATGTTTGTGTGTCTTTCCTGTGGTAGCGAAAATTCTCTTTTACGGTAGTCCGGTCAACTCCGATAGCATTTTACTAAATTATTATTATTATTATTGTTATTTTATAAGTATGGATAGTATATTTAAAAAAAGCCATAGCGTCATCCCACAAGCGAGGTGTAACGAACAAGCGGCTGCCACATGTTGGCGAAGATAGTGCCAACATTTGCGAGTAGAAGGCATCATGTGGCCAGTACAAAGAGCCCTCCAGCTATTAATCTCAGTTTTCTAGCCACTACTTATTCATTCAAATAGCTCCTCATTTGTCCTCATGAGGTTGAGCTTGATCCCGTTCCAGTCCCACTGTTTCACAGAACCATCTGGAAGTGCCGATGATCGAACCCGGAACATCTGGATCTGTAGCGAGTATCTCTGACCACTAGACCACAAAGGGGGTCGGATAGTTAATATTAAACAGGAGAGCTAAGAACACATGACTTGACATAATATGGCTACGTGAAAATATTAACTTTTATGGCTGTCAGATAAGGTACTTCTTATGAAAATTGTACCGTAAATTCTGTTCACCGTAGGAATTGTCTTCTGAAAGGCCTTTTTTCCTACCAGAAATCTATTATACAATAGGATATTGGTAGGAAAAAAGACCTTTCAGAGAGTAATTCCTACCGTGAATGAAGTATAGATACTATAACTAATGTAAACTGAAAATAACATTACAGAAGGGAAGTGATTAGTTTTGTCCAGGAACCAAATGGATATCAAACATGGGTGCACTCGTCTATTCCTTTTTAAGAATACCCAAGATCATCTTCGAGGGAAAGGCCAACTTTAGGTCATAAGGGCCTTGGCCCTGTCGAGTTCAAGTCTAAAACCTCTTTTGTGGGATGGTTGGCGGGAGGGTGAAAGGCGTGGAGTGGCTTACCAACCGACCAAAGTATCCTTCCACGCCAACAAGAACAGATGGGTCACGGAAACCATAGATCGCGCTAGGTACCGGACAAGTCTTACGTAAAAATCATACGTTTGGAAATATCAATTTTCTCGAGAACGAGTTAAATTTTTATGTTAATATTTTCAACACCCCTTTTAAGATAATGTATCGATGTTTATTAATTGTTACATTTCCTTATTTTTTGTTATGAAGCAGGCAGTTCTATTGAAAAATGTCAATTTTTATTTATATTTGATCACTATTAAAATTATAGAGGAGGTGTGTATATAAAAAGTATAACTTAATCAACATACTTCTATTTTTGAACAAACCGTTTCCGAAAAGAAAATTGCAAAACAATAAAAAAAAAAATCTTGAAGATAACCGTTTGTTCCCATGGCTCTGCATTTCCATGCCAAATGAAAAGGGCCAATCGCCTTAATGGGCCCCAACTCAATCCCAGACAATTGCATACAATAAATGAGTGTTTTTGTATTAGTATTGGGAGTTTAGTATTAAGTGTTTTGTCCTAGGTTGAGTTAGTTTATTGGATTAAGTATTTTGCTAATATGATATAATATTGGAACAAAAAGGGATGAGTCTACTGGGGAAAGAAAGAGTTACATAATGATGAGTTATGTACCCTGAATTCATCTCAAGACATTGTTAGGATAATCAAATCATGCAGCGCGAATGGAATAATCCATGCCCAGGTTATTGGGAAGACCTATACACAGATGGGAGGATAACATTAGAATGTATATGAAAGAGATACTGTAGGGTGTATTGAGGACCGAGGTGGACTGGATAGAACTAGCTCAACAGAGGAATAGTTGGCCTACTTCTGTAAGTTCCGCAATGAGCTTTCACGTTCCTAATGACATAGAGTGAATAAGTAATATTCAGTTTAAGATAATAAAGGTTAAATACTTTACCCTCTCTTTTAAAAATAGAGTACCTTAGCAAGAAACAAATATATTTAGTAACCAATCAAAATATTCCTAAATATTTGGGTGCATGATTAGTATAGCGGACTTAAAACCCAGTAGAATGGGTGAGATTGCATCCCAATTAGGTGCGCTAGTAGATTTTTCACTGTTTTTAATTACCCTCCCTTCAAGCGAGAATTGATTAATTTAATTCAACTAGCCGCTAATAGCACAATAATATAGAATAAAAGGAGTATCGAGGGTGATTTTTCCTAGGTGGTTTTCTACTCTCACTTAACACAAATATGGGGGCACTTCTTCTAAATTTAAACTTACTAATCCCTATCACAGCACAATTAGTGCATATTCATTTAACCAAAACGGGAAATGAGAAGCGGTGACAGAAAAACACAATAAAGGTAGCTCAGCAAGAAGGGCACGAACCTTGGACCCTCATTTTTATTTAAAAATACTGTTTAGTTACTTAAGAAATAGTTCAGAGTTTACTATTAACTACCTATTAATCGAATATTATATATTTCAAAGGGTAAAAAATCATTATATATTTATTAGGTTCAAATAAAGTAGAACCAATATTTAAAGAATTTGATCAAACAATATTCTTTTCTTTTCAATATGGATGGGTCACAATGCTAATAAATAATTTTTCATTCAATATTTCATAACTGGCTACTATAGATCTACCGAGTTTCATAGAAAATTAATTAAAGCGTTGTCGATTTTTTTTTTTTTTAATTTTAATGTGAAACCTTTGACACGGTTAATATGAGTACCATAGAGAGAACAAAATTATCAAATATTACAAGTGTTCTAATGAAATAATAGTATACCTAAATTTGGGTTAAGAGCAACCAAGTTTCGTTAAACATTAAATTTGACATTCCTGGCCCAGTATACATGAGTCTCAGGTCTAAAACTATTACGTATTACTGATGTAAAACCAGCTTCGATGGCTAAAAAAAATAGTCTAATGCGTCTGTCTCTCTCGCAAGAGACTGGACTGTAAATGACGGGGAGATCAAGGTCCAAATCCCGGTCGGATGCAGTGGGGGTGTTTTTCCCTAAATGGTTTTTCACTCTCCCCCCACGAAAAAGTAATGTTTAACACTGTGTACACACCGTTTATCCTGAAAGATAGCAGACCAATCTTGATGGGTTACACCACGACTCTAGCTTGTAAGCTATACCATAGTGTAACCATGCAAGACAATTTTGCTACCTTACAGGGCAAACAAAGGGTACATACAGAGTTTAACCAAACTCTGTCTGAATAATAGTTTTTTTTATTTTTTACAAAAACTCTGGATCCGTGAACCGGTTAGTAAGCAATTTAAAAAACCACTTACTAATTATATTATTATAAAAGATGTTGTTAAATAAATGTAATGTATAGCCAATTTTAACTGAAATTCCCTTTTATTTTTAGGTATTTTAGGCCAATTTAAATAAGATAGTGTTTTAACAAAAAAAATTACTCTAAATCAATGACTTTGTAATTTTAGACATTCCTGGTTAAAAAATTATGAGTAGATAAATATCAACTGATGTTGATTTTTAAGTGAATTAAAATTGACTGCTACCCGTTCCGGTGGCCACAAGGTCTAAGGTGTCACTCTCGTAATAGGCTAAACTACTTATGACGGGGAGATAGTGGTTCAATCTCAGTCGGATATACTGAGTGTGGTGGTTTATCCTAAATATTTTCTCACTATCTCTCTCCACGCGAATGAGGGTACACATCTGAATTAAACATCCTTCATCCCTATCCCATTAGCGTGATTAGTAAATAGACGTAAACGGGTAGTAAGACAAGGCCGTAGCCAGCCAATAATTTCAGGGGGGGGG
>CABFWB010000794.1:27778-100738 GCA_902151455.1 Timema bartmani
GGGGGGGGGGGGGGGGGGGGGGGAGAATTTGAACCCCGAAATCCCCCACCTGACTACGGCCTTGTAGTAAGACAAGGTGCTAAAATAATTGATTGCTAAATATTGCGGTGAGGAAGTTTGTAAGATATTGTGTAGAACAGAGGTATTCAACCATATATATATATAATTTAAAACTGTTTATTTAGTAAATTATTTTGGATATAATTTATTTTAGAAGTAGATTATAGAATATGTATAGCTTGTATTATCCACCAACAACTTTGGGGTACAAAATTGAAGAGAAATTTTATCTGGAGGAACGCGAACAAAAAATGTTGAATACCACTGATGTAGAAGACTGAGGGAGTTAAGTAATAGTCCGCCGTTCATTTAGTCGTAAGGGAGCGTTCAAGTATTACGTAAGCATATTTTTAGCCATTTTTAACCCCTCCCCCGCCTTGTAAGCAAAAATAAGCAAATGCCTGACCCTCTCCCCTTCTTGCTTACATAAGATTTGTCACTTTTTTAATTTGTTCACAGGAATACCTTTTTTTTCATGCAATTTTACCTATAGCCTGAACAGGTAATACGACGCGATGAATTTTTTTTAATTCAGGCAATTTATAAATTGCTGGTAGTTAGTAATATAGAAGTGTAAATTAATATTGCAAAATAATTTACAACCAACACTGGTATGAAACGAATTTAAATTTATTGAACAGGTAAAATTTAGACACGTTAGAACAACATAAAAGTTTAAAATTTTAATTTACCTTTAAGTGAAGTTATAAACAAATATTATTAGTGAATACATGAATATTATATTTATAAAAATCACCCTAAGCTCCATTTAAACCGATGATCAACGTCCTTGAATCCATGTCTCAACACTTCCAATTATTATGTTTCTATTTGGAGGGGTGGGGGAGCTAGGTCACTCAAGATTTGGCTTACTTCTGTGGGCTTCTTCACTTCTTCCTTATTTAGCCACTCAGCATTTTCCATGCTGCCCAAAGCTGCCCGAAGTTCAAGCGGCTTGTGATGTACCCTCCCTCAAAATTTTTCCCGTCATTCTATATCTTACGTAAGCATTGTTCTGAACCCCTACCTCCCTTGNCTTGTCAGAAAAAATAAGCAAAGCTTGAACCCCCTACTCCCTAAGGTGTTTACGTAATACTTGAATGCCCCCAAACCACTGTTAGTCAATATAGTTACAGATATATATATATATCACATAGAGAAATAGGTTCAAAACAAGTGAGGGGACGAATATAAAGTGGAACGGGAACCACCCGTTCGTTATTCCTTTCCCGTTAGCATACCGTCTATCCAATTCGTAGAGGCATAACAATTCCGTCGACATTGGATCTAACCAGGCCAGATTCCTTCATTATTAACCGGTCGGAGAACCATAAAAAAAGCATACCCCTCCCACCCCTTTCCCTCTCGTCACAAACCATTGTAGCATGACCGCATCGTCGGTCGACACACATACACACGCCACTCGTTAACTGTATTATTACTGCACAATTAAACTTTAATAGTAACACGGTTAGCAAGGCTAGATTGTGAATACACAATAATTCGCTGCATGTAACCATTACCTGCACCAGTGCATGGAACATGAGCTTTAACACACGCAGGTAGATAAAGTCTGTTCAGCGTAGGAATTGTTTTCTGAAAGGCCTTTTTCCCTACCAGAAAGCTATTATATAGTAGGATTTTGGTAGTAAAAAAGACCTCTAAGAGAGTAATTCCTACCGTGAATAGAATATACATAAAAAGTGTGAAAGAGAAACAGAAAAAATAATAATTGAGAGATAACGAGAGAAAGAAGGAATTCTAATCAACGTTATAAGTCTGAATCAAAAATTGTGTCAGTAATATTATGAAAACCATTCTACCGTTGGTGGTATTCAAACTCCGTTAGCTCCTACTTAGGTGGAGCATAGAGCCCAAACAAAGCTTCACGCTTCAAGTCTATTCTCTGCCACACTTTTTGAGTTCTTCCCGTAATTTCTCCTAGTTTTCTACCTTTTTGATGGACGGTCATCCACCAAGTTATCCATGGCCTGATCCAATGTCAGTGTCTTTGAGGTTTACAGAACAGATCTCCTGAGAAAGTGCCCAAGCCATCGCCATCATTATTGGTCTGAATAAAATTATATCGCTGATAAGAAACAATTCAATGTATCGATTATAGACCGGGGTTGCCACTGTTTTCTTACTATAATAATTAACCTGTTTTCCAGGTTTTGAAGAAAAATTGTAACATATTTTTTATATGACTTAAATTGAAGAAGAGAAGAGTGAAATTTTAGTTTTCATAAAATTGATCAGTAATGAAAAGTCATGTTATTGGTGTTTAAAATAAGATGATTTGGGTTTGGTGGATAAATATATGCCATCTATCCGCTCCACCAATGTTTTAAGGGGAGGAATAACCAGATAAGATATGTGTTAGAATCAGCGTGCTTAGTTTTTTGGTTCTATGCTTAAGCCCACTATTTAAGATGGGGATCTAGGGGACGCGACAAAAGATGTTATTCGGTTTTTATATACAAACTTTTTTGGCCAAAATAAAATAAACATATTACTTCAGTATAAACGAAGAGTTTAATTTTCTTCGCGTGATGTTATCAACAGTTCTTAAATATGTTTCATGGGTGTTCTGGAATTTAATGACAACTTTTTCTCTTCATTTAAAACGTGTCACCTAATACCTCAATGCTCATTACAGATATTCAACAATTGTTGATATCACCATGTGAAGAAAATTAAGCTCTTTGTTTGTATTGAATCAATATTTTTTTTATTTTGGCCCAAAAAAAGTTTAGCTATAAAAACTGCATAAACACTGGCATTTTCTCGCGTTCCCCACCTGGGTAGCATAGATAGTGCCAATCAAATGTTGTGCTTAGGTTAAATATTGTTAAAACTTTTAATAGTACACGAGTATGGTATTTAATGGAATTAATAGGCTTACAAAACTATGTTCTATAGCCCTCTATGTATGGATTTATAAAGATAGTTTAAAAGTTCATATTTTCCACTCTGAAACGTTCTTAAATCCACATATTTTGGACTTACCAGTAAGACTTAAATTCTTGGGAAATAATTTGCAAGCACAGAATTAAGAGGAAATTTATCGGAACGTGCTAGAATTCACTTGAAGAGAAGGAAAATCACAGTGAGAATTACAATGACGAAAAAAAAAAAATCTTTACGCGCTCCTGAGATTATAACCAAATTCGGACATTTCTTGTCAGAGCTTAACTGGCTGGCAATGAGCCAATCCTACCAATCTACACTAGTTGAAAAACTTTTTTGAACTGGACTAAACTATTTTGAAATATAAAATTCAACATTAAAAAAAAGTATTAATTGCAGACAATTTTGAACAAACATGTTACCCACACAGTCCTTAGTTAAGAATTTTCATATTTTTTATATTCCCTAAGAGATTATTTAAAGCATGGGTCTAAAACAACTTCTTGTGAATTTTCAATGTCTATATATTATATCCTCCCCCATTTGCTAGACCACTTTCTGGCATCCAACGATTGTAACCATACAAAGCTCGAGTGCGTAATGTGATCCAGCTCCATTTGAGTCGTTGAATTCTTCTAGAAGTCACGGCGGTGTACATTCCCCAAGCTACGACGAGTCCCTCAGGTTTCAGAGCAGTCTTTGAGGAAGACTCTCCTTCTTACACAAATATCTTTCTTCAGAGCGCTAACTCAATATAGTCCAGGTAAGATGGCGGAAAAACATTCATTTCTTCAAATAAATTAACCATCCACTTTCTCAACGTGATAATTAGGAGAAAAATCGTAGAAATTTAATGTATATACTTTGGACTAAATCGGCTTGTAGCTTTTACGTTAAAAAAAATTCATAAACGTGCCGAAAACTGGTATTTTAACTTTAAAGGTGTGAAAAAAAAGGTTTTTTTTTAGAAAAACAAAAATTAGCCCGTGATAGTGCCTAAAAAGACGAAAAAATTTAATCCTGGTCTGGTCAATTGAAATCTGTTGACAACTTTTTTCAATAAAAAATAAAAACCGCGAAAAATGGAAATTTTTTGACATTTAATAACAGCGGTTGTAATTGTCGTAGGAACTTGCTTCGGGGCTTAAATTGTAGCTCTTGTTGGTGCCTACCTAAAATAGAAATTTCGTGCAAAAATAATCATAACTTTTTGCGGAAATCGCGAGTATGTAAAAACAAGTGTTCCTGAAAAACAGCTTGGAAGCGGCCAATAATGGTCATTGAGTGATTTTTCAAAGCGGTATTTGTTCGCGAAGAGTTTATTTACAACCCCCATATAATGAAATGTAAGCAGGGTCCGATTTAATACCTAAAAAATGCGACTGAAAACCGGGGTATTTGTTGCTTCGGGCGCCCGGGCGTGCGAGCGGTGGAGAAGTGGCGACGTGGTGGGGGAAGTCTCTCTGGAGGCCGGGCTTCGAGCGTTTTAAAGTGGGTTATCTCGCCGAAATATTAATAGTGGGCATATTATTAACGCATAAGAAGCAGATGGTGAATGACTATTTTTGACGATTCACATAGGCATGGTATTATTTGCAATTTTTTTAAATTCCAAACATTGATATTGTCTCGGTGTTTTGGGAACATAAATAACATCAAAGTTAATGAAAAAAAGTATCACATTTTTTATTGTTGTTATTTTTTTATAAGCATTGCATACTAAGTTATAGGTTTGGATCATGCATAAATATGAATGTAAATAAAAAACATGAGATTTTGATTACTAAACATTTATTTTATTTTTAAAAATAATTTTATACTGTAATGATATAAATAAAAAATTCAATTTGACACTCAAAACATTTATCTAATCTTCAGCTACCATCATAACTTCGTACGCAATGCTTATGGAGTTCGTTAGAACTAAATAATAATTATGAAAATAATAACAATAACAATAAAAAATATTAATAACATTTTTTATTAACTTTGATGTTATTTATGTTCCCAAAACACTGAGACAATATCAATGTTTCGATTAAAAATAAAGAATTGCAAATAATACCATGCCAATGTGAATCGTCAAAAATAGCCATTCACCATTTGTTTCTCATGCGTCAATAACATGCCCACTATTAATATTTCGGCGAGATACCCCACTTTAAAAGCTCACAAAGTTTTTAAGAAATAGCTAAAAAATTAGCTTTTTTTTTTTTGACAGAGCACGTGGCACAGCTGTTTGACCGGAAGTGCACTCTTAGAAGATCCTACACTCGTGACAGTTGAAAGAGATGAGTGAAAAGAAAAGAAAGGAGTGGCTCGTTGATAGAGTGTCGAGGAAAGAGATTACGGCGAAGCATCAGTTTACCTTGCCCTCGGCGACACGTCTTCTAGAAGGGCCTAAATGTGCAGCGCAAGGGAAAGCATTAAAAACACACCCAACACTATTGATCCGACGACTGGCTCTTTTGAGTGACGCGTCACATCCACACGCCGGGTATGTTGAGAGGGAATCATCTCCTCGGTCGTCACGGGGCGTCTAGGGCGTAGCGGACTCGCCGAAACACGACTTCAGGTCTTGAATAACCTAATTAGATTACAGGTGATGCCTTAAATCTAAAATCGTTCTAAGAGAAAGAATGTGCTTATTGTTATTGATTTTGTTAATGTTTGATAATTTTAGAGTGATAGTTTTGCATTATGATTTCTTAAATGACCAAGCAATCTAACCTCACAATCAATTTCCCAACTAACCCTAACCAACCAAAATGGATAAAATTTAACTATACAGGAAAAGAATTTAAAAAAATGCAAATTTTTCAGAAAACAAAACATTAAAATTTATTTCGGAACCAACAACGCAATAAAAAAAACATTTCGACAGCTCTAATTTCAACTCTAAAAAAATCAATTTACCAAAAGTGGTATCAAGAAATTGACATGTGAATGTAAGGTTGTATACATTGTAAAACCGGAAAAAAACCTTTCAACTCGATATAATGAACACATTGGTGACTTTAAATACAACAGATGCAAATCCAGATTCGGCGAGCATCTTAAACTCAATATGCTCAACACATTAGTGATTTTAAATACAATAGATGCAAATCCAAACTCACCGAACATCTTAAAACTTTCCGGGCATCAACCAACACCATTCAATAACTGTTTGAAACTTTTACAATCCTCTTCAAAAGGTCTCGAAATGGACATAGCGGAAAACCTACATATCCAAACAGCCACTATGAACAACATTTAAATGAGCAAACTAACTTTGAAAATCAATCCCTCATTAACACAATTAGAAAACCACCCCAACACGTCAAACTAAAAAGTATCCCCCATTCCAACAATTCTTGCTCTCCCTCCATCACAATTAAAACCTATTCTAAACATAATCTAAAAGATTAATACCGTAAATTTATCTGCCTCATTTTATTTCAGTTCCACAGTTTTTGACAAAATTAACAATAATATATTTATTTATATTTACTCATCAGATAAATTACATTCTATGTTTCATTAGCAACACTATCTAATTGATCAATTGTTTTATTTTATTTCTTCATATTGGTAGCTTACCACTTATTGTTATTCACCTCACAAAAAAGTTTCTTACATAGTAATGCTTCAAAATTTCACAAACCTTCCGAAAATGTGTATTAAATAAATCATCATCATAAATAAGGTATTTATAATCTCATTAATTTAAGTGATTATTTATTTAACATTTCGTATATGATCTCATAATTTCTCTGGACTATTTACATTTCTAAAATTTAACTTTATTAAACTTATAATTTTACTAACATATCTCTATACAATATTTCACAATTCACAATACATTGGTTTTCCTCAGACCTGAAGATGGTGTAACATATAACACCGAAACGTGTCGTCTTAGAAGACTAAAGCTAAGGAGAGGGGGTAAAATAAAAACAAAGAAGATTTAATTTTATGTTATTCTACAGTTATTTTGTAGCTTTCTTTGAAATTGTGATCGTGTTTCGAATATTGTAAGCTAAAATGGTTATAACCCGTCTCAGTGGACACGCAGAGTTAACGCCAGGCTCATTTTGTTTGGTTTTTCGGTGCTGGGAATATCGGGGTTTTAATTATAGACGGATGTACTGAGGGTGATTGCCCCCTCCCCCTAATTGTTTTCACTATACTTCCCCGAAAATGTAGGCACATTTCCTCTAAATTAACCTTCCTCATCCTTATCTTATGAGTGTATATAACACAAGTTATATGACGATGTGTACATAAGAATTATTTAAAGTCGACCACTAGTCAGGACGAGAACGCCAATAAAGTTACTGAAAGTAGTTTGTAAACAAAAAATAAATCACTAAAATAGTTCTTTGAGTAAATCAACTAGTTTATTCTACAGGACAAAAAAACAACACGATTATTGGCGTCAGTAAATCCCCTAAAATGCGAAGAAGTGTTCAGCCAACAAAAACAAAACGAAAAGCCTTGTTCAAAACATAGTCTTAGTTTCACTAGAGCACTAAATGACATTGACAAAACTTCGAAAACTCGAGCTGCAAGCTAAACTAAGAGATGTAGACGAATTGTGAAACTTAATTATTTATTTTAAATATTAATTTGTGTTGCCTAAACAAGACAAAGTATTGTCGCAAGATTATCTAAGCACCCATATAATTCTAAACATTTTACATAAAACTAAGGTTACGTATTGGAAGCAACCGGTGTTTGAAGCGACCACAAAAACTTCCATCGTGTTCAGAGCGATAAAACATATTTTTGAAATACATCCAGGAGAATGAGCTAGATATGTGTGTCAAAAATAACATGTAAGCAAAAGAATTAAAGCAATGTATAACCTAACCTAACTAACCTAATCTAACATAACCTAACCTGACCAACTTAAATCTAAGGAATTAGGTGAGCCTGCAAGAAAATGGCGCAAGAGCTAAATAGAACCGGATAAAAGAAATTATAACATATTCCAGGACTTCGAAAGGACGAAGAACTTTAAAATATATCTTAATTAGAATTTTATACTTATGTATTATGAACATTGTAGGCCTACATTGTACTTATTGTATGTAAGAATAAACATTATTATTGAATAAATAAACATTATTATCTGAACACGGTTACTTCAAACATGGCACCGAAAACTAAAGGAAAAATGGCGTTTAGTTTAGTTTAATAGAAAACTCACTAAAATAAACGTTAGTAAGTTTTTAAATATTATTTTTATATAAAACATTACATCAATATTTTTTAATGCCAAGCCTATTCTAAATTGCGGAATTCTAAAGAAATTTAATTAGTGCGAGAAAATACTTCGTTTTTCGGATGAATAAAAATATTTCTATATCGTTTATTTTACCCGCTATATTGTGGTTTAGAAATTGTTTACGGATTTCGTTTTAGCCAAGAATATGTGATTAAAAATGTTCCTACACAGCCTAGTCCCTTCTTAGTTGTAATCTAATTTTGTTCATATGATTGCAACGTGCGACCAGCCAACAAACCCGAGCACGACAATTCGCTGAAATCGTCAAAACAATTGGTCGACCTACGCACTCTGCCCGAAAACACATGGGCTTTACAACACGCTCTGAATATCAAAAGCATGACGGGTTTTGCGGTGCGCCGAAAAGCGGAACCAGACTACAAATTCCATTAGCGATGCCCTATAGACGTTCACGAACGCTCCGCTACGTAGTCTTTTTTTATTTTTCCTCTTTCTCTCCTTCCCCCCTTTTCCATTTCAACAACTAAGACAAAGCAACCGTAAAGCGAACAGAACATAATATTATGGTTCCTCCGAGTTCAGAGTTCATATTCGACGGGTATTTCTCTGAAATTTAGTTTCACCCTTCTAGCTACAATTTCAATAATTAATTTTAGAGATATAAGACTTTAGATCTCAAACTACACCCTCTCGGTAAAGTAAACGTTGCGTACAACGGGGTTGGATTCGAAGAACTCTAATATTCCTTCCTGTGGATACGAGGAACTCAATACCCTTTAATCCACTATGTACTGAAAGAACGTCAAAATAAAGAGATAATAATAATAATAATAATACTTAGCACCGCGTCTTACTACCCGTTAGGGTTATACGCTTAATAAGTACTAATTACACTAATGGGTTAGGAATCGAGAAGGTTGAATTTAGAGGAAGTGAACCCGCATTTGCGTGGAGGGAGAGTGGAAGACCATTTAGGAAAAACCACCCTCAGTTCACCCGACCGAGATTCGAACCTCGATCTACCCGTCCTCGGCAGTCGAGCTCAACACGACTGGCGCGTTAGCTAACTACGCCACCGAGGCGGGTCAAAGAGAAAACAAACCTGAAGATAAGATATCTTTTGATTACAGAACTAGCTCAAGATAGGGTGCGTAATTTTGTAAGTGCGACAGTGAACTTTCGAGTTCCTAACGACACAAAGTAAGTAAAGTAAAATTGTGTAGTAATAAGTAATGTTGTATGTAAAAACTCTACGATTTCGGTCTAAAGCGAAAGAACGACAAACAAATAAATAACAAGCCTTCTCAAGAAGACGAGGGGGAAACTAGCTGAGCAAGATTTTTTTTTTCTTCTCTCAGAGCACGCAATAATAACCCCACTTGCCCGCTCCCTTTTTCAGCCATAAAAAAAACAGGGGGCAACAGAAATTGTACATAAAACAAGCAGTAAGTCCTCAACTGCTAAAATGAAAAGCACAAGCGTTGGTATTATACAATTATTAAGTACTGCGAAGGAGGAAGACAAAGAAGGAAGCACACTCACTGGGCAAAAAATAATTAAAGTGTGTTTGTTTATATGATATGCCCGAGGTAAAAACTTGATTTCATATAGTAACTTTACTTAAAGAAAGTTTAAATATATCACATCCACTTTTTGAAAAAGGTTTTTAAAATGCACGGATAAAAATATTTAGGGTTGTCCACGTTAGAACAGATTTAAATCCATGTAATTAATATATAATTTAATTATTTAAGTATGAAAATAAAAGAGTACTAGGTAAAAGTGATTTATTACAAAAATAACCAATAAATTGTTTTATGCTAACCATTGAATTTAATATAATATGTTATGGATATAAATATATTATATGGAAAAGAATGCAATAACTATCACCAAATTCCAGGATTTAAATATTAGCTTAGTAATAATTTAATTTAGTAAAACATATTAATATAGTTAAATTTCTGACACAAGAAACAACATATCTACAGTGACCCCAAAGCGAGCAGAACTGTGTCCGAAGTGAACACATATAATTTGAAAACATTTATAGTCAGCATATTGTAAAAAAAAAAGTAATCTCTTAAACAATAAATAATATTCGTAGTGTTGGTAGAGAAAAATGGCAGTTTATAGAACTTATAAAATAGTTGAGGATGAATCTGATCTAGGTGTAGTTTGCTAAAAAATCTTTGCTATGGGCAACGCCCAACAACATTCTTTTAGGCAAAATGCAGAACTATCCTCTAAAGAGGATGGCCTAGCTTTCAGGAGTACTCATCAAGAAGAATTACATAACTGTAAATGTATAAGAAAATAACAATACAGCACGTATTAACATTTTCAAAAACAAATATTATTGTATTTTTATTATTTTGCTCTGAATGAAGTTGCTTTAGGTAGATTAAAATAAAACGTTATGGTTTTATTAAAACATTAAATAACATAACTCGGAACTAAGATTGTGTAAGTAATGTTTTGTAGATGGCTAATAGAAGGTTAGGCCGGGTTCAAGAACTCACCTATTGGAAGTATTGCAACAAGATTCAAGCCCATAAAAACTTTAACGTTCCAGTGCAAGTAATATTGTTTTAAAGCTACCAAATAAGTTTAACTTATTCTCAAAATATTGAAAAAAAATTTATATCCCGACAAATAACGTTTTTATTTAAATAATATAATGATGTTGTTTGTCTTTTTCGGCTTGAGATCATTTACAAAAATTATTTTGATATTTTACCAAACAAATGAGTTTCAAAATTATATGCTGCACATAATCGGTTAGTAAAACAAATCAATGAGAATAATTTGATTTAAACGGTGTAGTTTTTTTTTGTACCGCGTCTTACTACCTGTTCAGGTTATACGCATAAGTATTAATTACTCTATTGAGTTAGGGATAAGGAAGGTTCAATTTTAGAGGAAGTGTATCCGCATTTGTGCGGAGAGAGGAAAGCAATTTAGGGAAAAACCACTCTCAGTACACCCGACCGGGATTCTAGCCCCGATCTCCCCGTCATCAGCAGTCAAGTCTATTGGTAGAGTGACGCCTTAGACCATGCGACCACAAAACCAGGATTGATCGGTGTAATTAATAAGTCATGTGTTTAAAGTAACCAATCTACGAAAAGTAGTATACTTATTTCGGACTTATTATTGATGACAATACACGTGTAAACACATTTAATTCACGTGAACGCGAATTAATTTACTGTTTTCTCAATAAGTAACGACGCATATAATCCATTAAAATGCAAGTAATTTAAATTGAAATATATTTTCTATATATAAAGCATCATTTTTATTTTTTCCCTTTAAGGCTATTTTTTCTAAAGTTCGAGTTACACTAAAATAGTTGGAACGAGGAAGGTAAAATTGGGAGTAATCGTACCTGCATTTGGGCGGAGTAAGAAAGGGAGACAATTTAAGAAAACTCACCCTCAGTATACTCAACCAAGATTCGAACTTTAACATCCTGCCACATGTAAACAAGAACAGTGTGCTTGATAATCAAACTACGTGCCCACCAGCACGACTAACCGCCACTGACGGGGATGTCAAGAGTACACATATCAATTGAGTGCAGTGTGGGTGATTTCTCGAATGTGATTTTCCCATCCATTCTCCTAGCGAATGCGGAAGAATTTTCTTTAAGATCCCATAATGCGGTCAATTAGCCGGGATATTAGATACAGGGTTACGCTTAAAATAGAAAAAGTATCGAATTATGATTTTCTTTACTAACCATTTAAACAAAAGCGAAATTGGGATCAGTAAGAATCATTTTAAAATAATTATTTTCCAATGTTGTTATATTTTTACTTTCTCATATCAAGAGAGATTATTGTAAACATGAATATATTATACCTCAAAATTTTGATTAATATTTACATTTTGTGTGTGTCCGTACCCAAAAAAGTGGATTTTACCATTCTGCTTGTTTCTCTGTCCCTGGCCACAGATCTGAAACTGTTTGATAGATTTGGTTCAAGCTTGATTTTAGATGTTATAGAATGTCTGGGGTTTTTTTTAACCTTGGCAACTTGAGTTGTTTACTGATGAGTGATTTTTTTAATCCCAAATTTTTCGAAAATGGATCCAACAATTTTGTTTAAAATTTATGTCTAGGAAGTATTTTACATGACAAATAACATTGATTACAAGTATTTTTGGTAAAAATTCGTTAAGGGTGGTTTATTAATGAGTAATTATCAAAAATTCAAAATATTTCGATAATTGATCTAGTGATTTTGTTTAAAATTGATATCTAGGGAGTATTTTACACGACAAATAACAATAATTACTTGTATTTTTGGTAAAAATTCGTTAAGTGTGGTTTATTAACGAGTAATTATAAAAAAATTCAAAGTATTTTGATAATTGATCTGATTATTTTGTTTAAAATGTATATCTGGGGAGTTTTTGACATGCGAAACAAAACTGTTTTACCTATTTTCCGGGGGGAAATTCGTTTAAGGGTAGATTACTAATGACTAGAGCCCCGTAAAAATGGTGAGACGCGATAAAGCAAAGTGCCATACCAAGATGGAATCAAGTACTTTTTCCTTTGATAGTTTTTAGAAATGATTTACAATGTTTTTGAAAAGCGAAATAAAACTAAATCTTCTTGTTACACAAAATCCTCCTATAAAACGAAATAACTCAACTTTTACAAATAAAATCTTCAAATAAACACGAAATTAAGAAGAAATTAAGCAGACATTTTGACCATACTGTAATTTGATTAGTATTGTGTTGTAGTGTAAGCTAACTTTAGGCTAAACAATTGTGAATTATGTAGACAAACTTGACAAAGAATTTTAAAGCAAACATATAAGATTAAAATAGTAAATTTTAATTTAGTATACATTGTCTTAATATATCAATAATACTTAAAAACCCCAGATAACATGTAATTTTGAATACACACGAAATAACACCGAAAAATGAATTTAAAAAACTAAATTTAACTGAAAATAAAACCATTTTTACGGTGCTCTACTAATGACTGATTTTTTAAATATTATATTTTAAGAAATGGCTCTACCCAATTGGTTCTAAATGGGTACATGCTACTTTTTTACATTATAAATGATTATAAATATTAGTTTTTCTTTAAAAATAATTGATAGTAGTTTACTCATGAATCATTCTTGAAATATGAATATTTTAGAAAATAGCTCTTGCGATTTTGTTCAAAATTTATATTTGAAGATTGCTTTACATGATAATAATAAGTGCTGATTGATTTGTCTAAATTTTATTAATTTAAGGGTAGTTTACCCATGAAAGGTTTGAAGAAAATGTTAAATATCTTGAAAATGGCCTTTAAGAATGAATTCAAAAAATTTATCTGAGAATAGTTTTTCACAATTAATAAAAATATAATTTTACTATAACAAACATAAATTATTTGAATGTAGTTTACAAATAACTCATGTTTGAAAATTTTGTTCCAAACTTTATTTATTAATGAGAAAGTTTGTACGATTGTATCGTACCATTTATTTTTTAAATATTGTATCAATGGTTTCAATTACATTGTTTTGTGATGAAGAATCCAGGTTGTCTGCCAATGTATCACCTGGTTAGAAATGTTTTACAGGATCTTAAGCTACCCTACTAATTAATATTTAATAGCCAGAGCTATTATTTATGCTTATTAGTGGGAATTACTCCATCTAGATACCCTACTCATTCTTACCAATATTTTAATTTGTTAATAGCTCATGTGTTGAAAGTACCTTTAAAAAATAAATGATTTAGAAAAATGATTAAAACATCTTTAAAAAATAGTGACCTTAGGACGTCTGTGAAAATGAAACAATATTCCCATGTTGTATATTGTCGTCATAAAACAAAAGCTCTTCACACCAATGAGCACCCATCCCTCCCCTCGTTTGATATGTGATTGTTTCGTTTAGAAACGCGATTTAACAAAACCGTGTCCTTTATATCACTCGACACATTTATTACAGTCATTTTTCAACTAGAGACAAATCGGATTTGTACGGACCAACATTTTAGTTCGAGGAATATATGTTCATAAACTAAAAACAAAAGTTTTCATTTTGGACTCTTGGAACTTGATGGCAAAATGAATCCCACAACTTGTTGAAACCAAACAGACGCGAGTTTTATAATTCAATAAAAGGTGAGAAAACAGACATACTTTGGCTGTTTGATATTTAATCGAAGATTTTACATTAAATTATATGTGTGCACACGTTTTAACTTAAGAGTAATATATTCTTTAAACTGAAAAATGACAACTGGACATGGGAATCTAACCTGGGACCTTTGACTTAGTACGCACGTGTTCTCATCACTGAGCTATCCAGAAGTTGTCCCGTGTCCAGGTCCATTCTTTACTCATATTTTAAGGCAGGTTCTGTAATGGACATTCGGAAAATGTCAGCTACATATGAGCGCTCAATTAAGTTCACGAGCTATCAGATAACGCAGCAACCTTTGACTTAGGAGTCGTGGGAACTACTACTGGATATCCGTGGTAAGAGGATTGGCGTAGTAACGGGGTATTGCAAGGTTAATAACCAGCTAACTAGGTAACCCCGTGACAGAGAGACTTGTGCTCGCACCTATTACCTACAGGTGCTCGGGGTGGCCCTGTGGACTGGTATGCCTCCGTTAGACTACTCTCGTCATAAGTAGTACACAGGGCTGGGCTCCCAAGCCCACGTCACGAGCTTGTCTTGACTCTGTGGGGTAGTGTGTTTACTCGCCGACAAGTGATGGCGTTGGCAGCGTGGTGGGGTTCAGGCCTTCGGGTCCGGGCTCCTGGGGT
Source organism: Timema bartmani (assembly GCA_902151455.1). Lineage (NCBI taxonomy): Eukaryota > Metazoa > Arthropoda > Insecta > Phasmatodea > Timematidae > Timema > Timema bartmani. The sequence continues at coordinate 42,787 of CABFWB010000794.1, forward strand.
TCTGGGCCTGTGGGCCCGGGCCTCACCATTCGTGCGGTGAGCCGTTTTAGAGCTCCGGTGCTAACCTGGACAATTAGTAGTGCATGGGCTAGAACAATGTCGCCTCCACTCGTACTCACGGGGAGTGGGAGATTACTTTCCCACGCGCAATGTGCGTAATCCCATTCCCCTACACACGGGAGAGATTAGAGATCGTAAGGTCGCTTCTGTGAGAGGAATTAAATAGCTCCGGTTACCACCCCGGATAGGTGGAAGGCACGTAGTCCCCGGTGTCGGTCCCACCAGTGAGTAACTGGAAGAGGGGGAGGAGTTAATGCTCACCTCCCCGGGTATCCGGCCTGACCGGATCATCCCACCCTTCGGGTTGAGGGGGTTGGAGCTAAATTATCAGGTACCGAACTAGAAACTGCCCTGGGCCACGATGTCCAGGGGTGCGTGGGAGCTGTGATGGCTTAGATACCACAAGCACGTACTTCATATATATATATATATTCCGGTATTAAGGAATATGGTGAGAGTCGCCGCCGGTACAACAATAGCTTCCTAAAAGCTTTTAAGAGGGGGTGGTTTTATTCCCTTATCTTGGAACGTTAACGGTCCGGGGGACAGGTTCGTCCATGTTGGATCTTGAGAACCAATGGGAGTGTTTTCCTGATATTTAAAAAAATATCAGTTGAGTCGATTAGGAGACTCGTTGCTCTTGTGTCTTGTCTCGCCGGGCTTGCGCCAAGGACGCTCCCGGGTCAACTCTTGGGAGTCAGGTTTTTGTGAATCTTTTATCAACATCTCGCGTTAACAGCTCGGGTATTCGCCGCGTGTTGAATTAGTGGAATAGAAAAACAGGCGTGATAATCAATAATAATTAGATTACATCAAGTACAAATCAAATAATATTGTGACTTTACCACAATCAGTTGACGGCCAATCTCACACTAACCAAGACACGTGACGTGTATTAAAGGAAATAATAGAATCCAACCAGCACAATAAATATTAATTTAAATATATGATTTCGTTAGTTAATTTAACACACTAGCTGAAAATTTGGTGCAAGTTTATAATAAATAAGAATTTAAATAAATGAAGTTTTATTATTTTAACCAAGAACGCAGCCACTATACGATCACTACAAAACTATAGATTGGACAAATAAATAAACATTCATTCCGTGTCGACCTCATTTCATTTGAGAGGACATTACGATCATCTACAGGCTGGCCACGAAAGCGAGTGTGTTAGCGGATGTCCGTTTATGCGCGTAGCAAGAGCAAGCAATCGTTTTGGGATAGAGTGGAGATATAAAACAAAATTCCCATCCGCCTGATCCAGTGTCAGGCTGAAAATCAGAATAGTAAATTAACTATCAATAATAATAATAATAATAATAATAATAATAATTTTTAAATAAAATGTTAAAGAAATAGATGGTAAATATGTAACAAATTGGCGCTCAAAACCGAAATATGTGTTTTTGTGACTATAGGATTGTGTTTTATATGGTTTCAAAACATCGCCCCAACACGTCCTAGGAATCAAAATTAAGAGGAAAGACTTTAAAATAATAATTTTAAACGAGTTTATAAGAGCTAATTAATTTTTCTGCACTAAGCGAACTATATTGATTAACGTAGCATATTTTCCCAAATAAGACTATACTAACAAAGCGTTCAAATAGTTTTATTTAGAAAAAATTAGAGATAGTTTCAGCATCATTGTACCATATTAATTTAATATTTTTGGGAATAATGTGTTATAAAAAAAAACAGCGAGAAAAACTGACTGCGCAAAGTTGTTTGGAATACCTATAAGTAAAAAGGCTATGCTTGTATGAAATTCTAACAAAACTGTTACATTTAAAGATAATACCGATTATCGAGTTTTATTAGAATTTTTTTTATATTTGTAGTATTACATTAATATTTATAAAATAAGAACTATATAATTCAAGGTCAGTTTATAAAGAGTGTAATTTTATACAGGTATAACCTGACTTACGACGCTTTTCAAATGCCACTATGCTTCGTACTTGAAGCGCTTGTTTCGCAGATAGGACATCACCTCTACATCAGTATAATGTGATTTATATGCTTATCCTTTTTCAAAACTTAAGGCCTACAGTGTTAATTTTTGTTACAAATGTGCTATTTACGACATTTAGGTCCGTATTTGACGATTTCAGTGCAGTGCAAGCATCAATAAGAGGGGTGGGGGGTGGGGGTGAGGGGGGATGCAGTGTTTCGAGTTACGACAGTGGTCTGAAACCTAACCTGTCGTTAAGTGCGGGTTTATGCCTATACCATTCTACGTGCATTGCCGGTTATAAAAATAATTTTCAAATTAATTTTTAATGAAATTAAATATGAAAATCAAGCTTATCTGTTCAATTAACTACGCTTTATTTTTTTACATATCCCCAATGTATCACTTTTTCAGGGAATAACCGGTCAAAGCATTGACATTTTAGACTTTAAAATGTATCTTGGCGGCGCAGCAACTGAAATGCTAGATTGTTCAACATGGCTTCTCCATAGAAGACAGAATAAAAGGAGTTTCCAGGAGATATTACAAAGAAAAGCAACGTCAGAGGCGCCAGAAACGTGCGCGTATACCGGCTTGAGCTTTTAATTACAGCTTGAAACACACACTTCTGAGGGCTCATCTAATTTACACCACTACAACAAGAGAGCTCCCTGCAAGATACAAACAAGAATATTCCCCCACACACTCAACATCAAGAGTGAATGTCGGCCTTTCCAAAAAACAAAAAAAGTTAAAACAATCAAACTAATATAGTTGTACGGATTTTTCCTAGGCTTCATATTTTTAATTTAATAATATTATTCTTAAAGATAAATAAACTTAATATATACTGTAATAGAAGTTTATTTTTATTTTCTCTCGACCACTAGGAGAGAGGAAGCATTGTGATCGTAAAAAAACTAATTCGAGATTTTATGGCTGTCGACATTAAATGACACCCCCCACCGCCTCCACGAACCCAATAAAGTGGTTTTGGCAATGCCATTTGTCAGTGTGTGTGTTTTTTTTAATCAGCCTAGAGCCGGAACCATTTTACCCATAGGTCTAGAGCTTAATATCTAGGGATTTCATAAGGACCCCCAGAGGTGTTTAAGGAATTATCTACCTATCCCTAAAATGAAGGGCGTGTTCTTAAGGGCAAAAAGATAAAAAATATTTTCTAAATGGGATTTTACGATTTTGATTAAACTTTGATAACATCTCTGCAACTCTTTGAAACACGAAAAAACTTGTCGTTGCAAAGTTGTAGATTATTAAGGATCTAAAAAAACTTTTATTTGAAATACATTTTTATTAAATCAATTAGGGTATTGTTTCCAAACCTTAAGCATATATAATTTTATGTGGAGTATTGGAAGCTGAACATTTTCAGAAGTAATAAACTCCGGGTGATCAGAAAAGTCTTTAAATTATAAACTCTAAATAGGGGAAGACTCTCGAAAGTGTCACAACTAATAGAAAGAATAAACTACTTCCTGTTGAGTTAGAAAATTGTAATTTTAAAAAGAAAACTGAAAATCCCTTAAAATGAAAAACACAAATTCCAAATGTTTTCGAAAAAAGCGTGGATAGTGTAGTGATTAAATTGTTAAAGGCGCGGTGAACTGCTGTGTCCTTTGGAATAACGGAATCAACAAAAAGATTTTTGTGGGATATGCAAAGATTATTAACGACATCATCTAAGGTAAAAGGGATGATGCTTCGAGAAAATACACCCGCAATAGTGGGGATAGAAGATGAAAAAGCGAATTACAATAATTGTATTATATTATGTTGAAAGCTGACTAAAGTACTCTTGGCAAAGATTCAAACCCCGACCCCCAACTTTCACACAACGGTGAACTTTCGCTATCAAAAAAAAAATAGATTTTAGGAAAAAAAAATTAATGATTTTATAAAATTTCCAAACGTAATTTTTTTAAATTAATAAATAAATAATAAATGTTTGTCAGTTTCATAATGTCTGGTTTTACGTTTATGGGATTAAAATCTCGGCCGGATGTAATAAAGTGTATATTTACAAAATAGTTTCTTATCCTCTCACCACAGAAACGCAAATACACTTACTCTAAAATTCTATAGTTTCCTCTTCGCCACCACAATGGTGGTGAGAATCCCGGACGGGTAGTAAGACGTAGATAAAGCACGATAGACAGCGAAGTGATCACCATTATACAATCCTATCGCGTATAAATCAACGGTTGCCACTATGTTTCTGCAGTGAGGTTTGACAAAAAATGTAAACAATATCACACTAATAATGGTTAAGCCTGTCTCCGACAGGCGCGATTTCGGATTTAACACTAAGTTTGTAGCCTGTTTTTTTTATAAGTTTTCAAAACAAGAGGTTGCGTAATTTTTGTGCATGGCTTTGTTTCGAATTTTTATCACGAAAGTGGCATGCTCCTTAGGCCAAAAATACACATTGCTCCAACCACGTGTGTGCGGATTCTCTCTCGGGGTCATCCATACCCCTCCCCCGGTGCAAAAATATTCAGTTTTAAGAATTTTACACTTGAGTAATCAGTATGCTAAGTTACAGCTTTGTACCATATCGTTAAGTTTGAGAAAAACTCTATGGATTCTAGACAAATACCACATTGCTTTTATTTTATATATATATATAATTAGTCCACAATCCGACGCTTGTTCTGCACGTTCGCGCCCGCCATCTTTGAAATGTTGGTGGAGTTGCCACGTTTTACCGTGGCGCTAAGCTCCATCCCCCCTACAACACATTACACTCAGCTCTACAAACTACAATGTTAAGTTAGTGCGCTTATTATTACATTCCCTGATATCCTCGACGGGTAATTCACCCCCACGCCGACAGCACAATGCAATCTAATAGCGGTTCGTTACCGGTTGGGCGTGGGTGCAACAACCACGCAACTCCTAGAGTTTACCCTCTAAACAAAATCAAATGATGTGATCGTGTAGAGGACTAAACAGCTATTGGTATAAAACTACACACGGTCCTTATACAGATGTAGATTACTAGGTAAACAAATATTTAGCCTCTGTTGTGCTCGTAAGCAATAAGTGATTGAATAACTTAGTTTCACTCGCTTCAGTGGCCGAATGGTAATCGAGATTTTAAGAAAATGATTGGTTTCGGTAATAGCTTATTACGAATGAAATTATTCATATCAACGTCATTCTATAAACAGTATAATATTGTAATGCTGTGCGTTATAAGTTTCTAAAATACGTTTCTAATTAGGTTCTAATCAAATGAAGTGTGAAATTGAAGCCACTCTGCTAAAGCGCGCCCTTGAGAATCCATCTTATGGCCGATTAACGGGGAAATTAAACCTTGATTTTTATAAGCCAACATTGATTGAAAGTCACTTAAATTTTACATTGCATAGCTAAGTTTTATTTGATCTCTTTAATTAAAGTTATCAAAAGCTTCCAAAAATAATTCTTATGGATTACCGTATAATGTAATTTGTTAACTAAACGGACTGCGATTATAAATACAAATGTAATATTTTTACTCATGCTATTGTGACAACATGAGTAATGAGTATGAAATTTTCAAATAAGGGGCTTCCTTTTAAACTCAGACTGTAGATATACTCATGCTTATAACTAAACTAGTAGTAAGACATAGTGCTAAGAAAAAAAAAATTACACTCGAGCCAGAACACGTAGGGAAATGCGGTTTTCTGCTTTCATTTGTACCATGTTAAACCTGCTGTTTAACACACTCGAAATACCATAAATATAACTAACACGATGAATACAAGAGCTAATAAATTCGAATAGTGTGTGGCAGGTATTAACTCACGGTGACTTCATGTTACCGGGAACGGTGACCTGGTGGCCTGGGTGTAAGGTGTCAGACTTCTGTGCTGGGGGTCCGGGGTTCAATCCTAGGTCCTGGCACAGATTTATCTGATTGCCAACCACTTCCTTCACCTCTGACAAGAAGTGTATCTATCACAACTTGTGAATGTGTGGAATGCCAGGCCTCCACCGAACGGGTAGTAAGACGCGGTGCTAATAACATGTTGCCGGGAAACGCCCAAACTTCAGGAAAACTACCCCAGCTGACTATGCCGTGACCATCAGCAAAACGACATTTCACCAGCAGGCCCCACTTCGAAGAAATGACAGAGAAGTTTTTCTCTGGACGCCACACCATCAACGAGCGCTAGGGGTCATTTAACGCAATTCCGCAACTTAACCCCCTTACCCCCTTAAATGTCAAGATGCAAACTGTTTGTCAGTTCTGTTAATATATAAGCTCCATACCTCGCTTCACACAAACACACACATATATATATATATATATTCCATTTAATCAATTCGACGGAGGAAAAACTAGGACGTCAATCTACATCGCCGAAGAAACTACTGGTGAGTACGATGTAACAGGCATCGGTCTCTATACCTCATCGCAGATGCAGCCCATCTGAGACTTTAAGTATTCGACAGAATCTGGGATAGATTCGTAACACTTTTTGTCCATCAGACATAGTTTTTTGTGCCAGAATATCTGACTTTCTATGTCTATCAAACCTGTTTTATTGTGCCAGAGTATCTGACTTTCTATGTCCATCAGACAAAAGTTTTTGTGTCAGGATGTCTGTCTTTATTTTCTATGCCCATAAGGCATAGTTTTGAATGTTAGTTTTAACGCTCTTTTTCTATGTCCATAACACAGAGTTGTTTGTCAATATTATGACATGTTTTCCTAAGCCCATATGGCGTAGTTTAGAATAAAGGGTTTAATGCTCTATTCTTTTAGGTCCATACAACTTTATCTACTATGTCAAAGTGTATGACTATTTTTTCTAAGTCCTAAAGACATAGTTTTATATATTAGGGAATAATAATGATGACTTCCTAAATTATATGAGCATGTTTAAGATCTCTTTATGGCTGAAATCAGGTTGTCTAATGTTTTCTTCAACTACCTAATTAAGTTAGTGACGGATAGAAGTCACTATTATTTCTTTTCTAGTGTATCTAATTACGGTGCGCAGCCTGTGGGAGCACTAATAGTTCGTAGTCATTCCCGCGGTGATAGTGCTTTGTCTTTGACCCCTTCAGGCGCCGTTTGTATTAAGTAAAACAAATATTGTTTGTACTATGTATTGTGTGCCCAAGTTAGGGTGGAAGTATAAATATATTATTGAATGTCCAGGCAGTACTTATTAGGAATTGACCAGCCATAGTAATTTATCCGCATAGATGAATGATAGCTCGCCATTTACAATTTGTAATAAGCTAGTTCCTCTTCAAGAAGATTATTCTTAGGTTTTCGTAACTCTCTATGGAGTTAACTCAAGCTAGCTAGCTTATATAGCTATCGTAATAGTAACTCTATAAAATTAGGATTAAATAGCCCTTGTTTTAATTCACTATAATTTCACTATTATTCATTAATAGACCTTTCAGGTCTTAGTTTGGGATTAGGTAGGCTGGATTGTCTTTATGTATTGTGGCTTAACCTTAGATTAATATGTGTTGCCTATTTTTGACTGCCGCTATGTGAAGCAGACGTTCCTTCGTAGGATAAAGAGCGTCTTGATCCTCATTTTAAGAGTTACTAAACTAAACTGTATGTTCAACCTTACTTCTGTTAGTTCCTAGTCATCAAGGAGCTAATTTCTATTCCTGCCTATCGGGAAGTATACGACTATGATAACTGAATATAGTTATCTTTAATAACAATTCACTGTTTGATCTAATAACTATTTAAAANNNTTTATATATTAGGGAATAATAATGATGACTTCCTAAATTATATGAGCATGTTTAAGATCTCTTTATGGCTGAAATCAGGTTGTCTAATGTTTTCTTCAACTACCTAATTAAGTTAGTGACGGATAGAAGTCACTATTATTTCTTTTCTAGTGTATCTAATTACGGTGCGCAGCCTGTGGGAGCACTAATAGTTCGTAGTCATTCCCGCGGTGATAGTGCTTTGTCTTTGACCCCTTCAGGCGCCGTTTGTATTAAGTAAAACAAATATTGTTTGTACTATGTATTGTGTGCCCAAGTTAGGGTGGAAGTATAAATATATTATTGAATGTCCAGGCAGTACTTATTAGGAATTGACCAGCCATAGTAATTTATCCGCATAGATGAATGATAGCTCGCCATTTACAATTTGTAATAAGATAGTTCCTCTTCAAGAAGATTATTCTTAGGTTTTCGTAACTCTCTATGGAGTTAACTCAAGCTAGCTAGCTTATATAGCTATCGTAATAGTAACTCTATAAAATTAGGATTAAATAGCCCTTGTTTTAATTCACTATAATTTCACTATTATTCATTAATAGACCTTTCAGGTCTTAGTTTGGGATTAGGTAGGCTGGATTGTCTTTATGTATTGTGGCTTAACCTTAGATTAATATGTGTTGCCTATTTTTGACTGCCGCTATGTGAAGCAGACGTTCCTTCGTAGGATAAAGAGCGTCTTGCTCCTCATTTTAAGAGTTACTAAACTAAACTGTATGTTCAACCTTACTTCTGTTACTTCCTAGTCATCAAGGAGCTAATTTCTATTCCTGCCTATCGGGAAGTATACGACTATGATAACTGAATATAGTTATCTTTAATAACAATTCACTGTTTGATCTAATAACTATTTAAAACGCATGCAATTCTATTTCTCTTGTTTACATTTAAATAAACTGACTTGTTATACTTTTATATTTCTCTTCCCAAGCCTTCGTGTTATAATTTTGTAATTGTAATCATCACTTCTATTTGATAGGAAGAGCGGAGATTCACATTTGATAACACTGACATTTGAATCAGTTTAAAAGTGTTTTTAATTGTGTAATTTTTTTATTTGGTAAATCTTTCTCAATAGTCTCACTCAGTTCCACTGTTTACTAAAGTAGAATATAGAAAATCGCACAGCAATTGTTTGAATAAAGAGTAGATTCTAGGTTTTTTTAAGACGTGGAGGGTGCATGCTAGCTTTTCAGCAGTGTCCATCAGTTTACATCAATTTATCGTGTTCGGAAGGATGTTAATAGATGTAAAGAGCTGTTACGATTTGAAAGTGAAAATGTTGACATTTTAACTGAGGAGTTTTTGCCAGTAGCTGACGAAACACGTGACTTCCCGAAAACGGATGGAGATACTTCTTCGTTGTATGGGTGATCCTGGATTCCAGACTGGTGTGACTGAGGATTTTGGAGTTGACCGGACTACGGTATGTAAAACGGTTAACTACGTAATGGATCGGATCCTTCTAAAAGCTCATGACTGGATTAAATTCCCGTCCAAAATGGAGTAAATTAATACGGCTAAGGTATAATGGCAAAGATGTTTTCGACTGCCAACCGTTATAGGGGCTTTGGATTGCACCCAAATAGAAATTAAAAAACCATCCTTACATAGTGATGAGTAGGCCTACATTAATCAGAAAGGTTATGCCAGTATTAATGTGCAGGCCACCGTAGATGCTGACGAGAAATGTGTCTAAAATTGTCCCAGCCAGACATTTATGATGTATGTTCTGCCACACCGGTTGTACTGAAAGTGTTTTTTTAACAATATGTTTTTCAACTTTCCCTTTACACGGACGCTGGTTCATAGTACAAAACAAGGTGTATTTAGCTCTTGTGTTGTATCTACCACTGAAGAATCTACTTTTATTTCCGGACTGGGCAGGATACATCTACCTATAGACTTAGCTTCAACATTAGTTGGCGCTAAGTCTAAGCCTTAGATTCTACTAAGTATACTATCTTTTATTTCCTTCACCCAATGCTACGTCTGGTTCGAGTTGTATCTAAGTTAGGGGCCGTCCTTAAATTCCTTAAGATTTTTCCGTCTCCCCCATCAATATCTTACTTTTTTTTTACGATTTGGTAAATTAGATTATTTTAATAGTTTAATTACTTTCAAGCCTGAGAATTGGAAATAAATAGCGTGTGATATGAAATTTTTGAATCCTTTAATTGTATTAAAAATAGATATAACACATAATTAAATTAAATACAAGTGAAAGTTTATAATTTTTATATTCAGTTTCTGACAAGAATTTTTTTTATTTTAGATTTTGTTTCACTAAGCATTGATTAAAAAAAACCTTACGTAAGATGGATTCTGACACACCTCTACCACCTCGTAAAAAAGTACTAAAATACTGAAACCTCCTTATTCCCCATTTTTTAAAATGTAATTTGTAATTCAAGGGCGGCCTCTTAGGTGTTATCCGGGGGTGAGACACGCTCTTAAGGGCCTGTTTTTTTCCCCCAACGATCAACCACCCCAACCATCTTTTCACCCATCTTTGTGGACTAGACAGAACAAAAGCTCCACCCACTCGACACGAAGGTGCCGCTGACAACTGAAATGAAACAAATGACGCGTCTCGGCTTTCGCATTTCATTAGTCTTCATGAGCGACGGCGGTGTTTCGATAAATCACGGACGTCCAAGTCAGCAATGTTACAACATTTCGGAAATTGTACCTGTCCGCTGAATAGGATTTTAACATTTACACAACTACAAACTTGAAGATTCTTCATTTCTAAGTTCCTAATTTAAAATATCCTTACTCAAATATAATTTAATCAAACAATAAATTTATTTTTTAAGGGTAAGTATTACTTTCTGTACCACGTCTTCAAGGTTGTTGCCAGTTTATTAATACTAAGTTTTCTGTATTTTCCAAGATTTTCGGAAAGAGTTTCCATTTTTTAGACACTTTAGAGAGTAATTAGCGTAATGAAATTTTATTTTTTATACAATTGAGTGAATTGACTGGTGTGTACTCAGGCCAAAAAAATCACAATATTTGACTAGATGGAGGTAGTTGAGAATTGCAGGCCTACATAGTAGGATATAAACGAGGCAGCATGAAGTGAGTAATGGAAGAATATATTTCAAAATAGCAAAAGTATATAGACAAAGATATGGAATTTCATTTAATGAACATCAGCTCTCATTTCTGTAATATTATACTAGGTAGGTGCCCACCGTCACACGTAACACACTCCTGCAAGCGGCTGACGAAACCTTGTATCACAAGATCCAACATTTCCAAGGGGATGTTGCGCACTGCGATCCTTCAGCTCAGCCAGCGGACACCTGACTCTTGAGGTATCCCCACAGGAAGAAGTCCGGAGTGGTCAAATCCCGTGGCCGCACTGGCCAGTAAATACCCTCAAATCTGGAAATCAATCTACCTGGAAACGCACCTCGCAACACAGCCGTTGACTGGCGGGCAGTATGGGCTGTTGCCCTGTTGCCCCATCTTGTTGAAACCATAGCTGTGACAGGTTTCGGGTGGCCAGCTCCAGAAGAAAGAACTCGTTTAAAAGCTGGCCGTAGTGATCGCTGTTTAGATTCAGCGTGATTTGATTTCAAAACAGTATTTTAGCTATCAAGTCTGTCACAGTACTTCAGAGCGTTAGTAATTATTTTCTACATTGGGATTTGTTTTCGTTGAAGGGGAAATAAGGGGAAATTTCTTGTTCAAAGCAACCTACGAGAAATTATTAGTGAAAGAAAACAGCCAACACGGCTTGCAAAGAATTATTTCATGGAATTGCAAAACAAACCAAACTGTTATAAACTTTAGATGTGTGTGTGGGCGCAGTCCTCAGGGTCTAGCGCTACTCTCGTGTTAGGCTTGACTGCCAAAACGGAGAGATCGGGGTTCAATCCCGGTCGGGTGCACTTCCTCAAATTACACCAATCTCATCCTTTACCCATTGGCGTAGTAGGCGTATAACCCGAACGGTTAATAAGACGCTTTGCTTAAAAAAAACAGAATATGGGAGTGTTTTACGAAATGGTTTGTAACTTTGCCTTCATGCAAATTCATGTACATTTCCTCTAAATTCCTAACTTCAAGTTAGAACAATTAATATATAATGTAGCTATTCGAATGGTTAGTGAAACCTTGAATTAAACAGTTACAATAAAATAATAAAGAATATAATTAGCCAATGCGATAATAATAGTCATATAAAAATATATTATGTATTAATATTCTTGGTATTATTGCTTTTGAAAAAAAAAGTGTTTATATATATATATATATATATATATAACTATGCTTATTATTACCCGTCCGAACAATACGGGTTATAACCACGGTAGTAGGATAAAGATTAAGATGATAGGATTAATGAGAAATGTACCCGAATTTATGTGAAGGGAGAGGGAGAAACATTTTTGGAAATATGTCCTCAGTTCCTGCTGCCAAGGTTGCCCATCCCCAGAAAAACATAATGATGAACTTGACATTAAGTCCGCGTGCCCACCGATAGTGTTTTATTTATATAATTATAATATATATATACATATATATTTATTTAACTATGTATTAGAGTACTTTTTAATGATGTTTCTAGTTTATACCACACTACCTACACAGGTGAGCACGTGGGAAAAGGCGTTAGTTTCGTCTATCATAGTTTTATGGTGACTAAGAGGTCGGGGCTTGAGTTCCTGTTGGGTGTGCCATACGGTTCTCTTACTTTAGTTCAAATTATTTCCCAAGTTTTCTCCATGCAAATGCGGGTACACTTCCTCAAGAATCCTACCTTTTATATATCCACCCCAAAAATATAAATTTGCTGATAGCTCCGTCGAATAGTAAGACATGGCGAGAAAACAAAACCATGTTCTAACATTGACACGATATAAAGGAGCTAAGTGTATAGTCAAAACCCTAATATCGTAACACAACCATTCCAACTTTGAATAATCAAGATACCAGCCTCGGTGGCCGCACGGTCTAACGCGCTGTCTCGTGTTAGACTATAATGCTGAGGACTAAAGATCGGGGTTCAATCTCGCTCGGGTGCACTGAGGGTGGTTTCCCCACTAACTCTCTCTCTTTCCAAACAAATGCGGGTGCACTTCCTATAAATTACACCTACCTCATATCTAACCCATTAGCGCAATTAGTACATAGGCGTATAACCGAACAGGTAGTGGTGCTAAAAATAAATCCACATAATTAGTATTTGAATGCTTTAAAGTCTTTGGCATCACTTTCTCAATAAATTGGCCTGCCGATAATGCGAAGATTGGGGTTTGAATCCCGGTTGAATGTACTGATGATGGTTTATCTTAAATTGTTTTCCACTCAACTTCCACACAAAGGTGGGTGGGTACACTTTCTCTAATTTACAACCTACCTCATCCTTAACACATTAGGGTGATTATGATATATTATGAGTATAGCCCGAACAGGTGAACCAATGTGACAAAGAAATAATATTAATAAAATAACTAGGAAGTCACAAACATTTTTTTTATATATAGCACCGCGTCTTACTACCCGTTCGGGTTATACGCTGTCACAAACATTGATCTCACAAACATTGATCTCGTATGACAACAATAAACTTATTTATATTCGTAACCTTTTTACATTCAGAGGTATAACAAAAATAAAGATTAACTAAAACAAATCAAATCAATATAAAATAAATTTTAAAATAAACATTGATTAAATTAACCTTATTCATGGTGTCCATAGCTGTTTTAATTGTTTTTTTTTAATCTTTCATTACAATTTATTAAAGAAACTTTGATATAGTTTTGGTCAAGACGATCCAGTTTATCCTAATAAGCATGAATAGTTAATTTTGGGCTGTGTGGTATCAGAGCCAAAAGCTACCCTTACTCCAAGTTTCTCTAATTTCATTTAGTATACAATCAGAATACATTTATCATTACTCTCATAGACAACAACCAGAAAGTAGTTGTCGTACCTTTAAAAGTATTCTCTAATATATTGTTTAATATCTTTAACAAAATTCAAATATAATCATGAGAGAAAGTCCCGTTCCCTTTTGAGTTAAAAAAGAGAAAAGGCCTAACATGATTGTGTGTCCTAAAATCCAAGTACTGTCACATAATACATTATATTAATAGAACTGATATAAATATTCAATCGGGTCTTATTATAATAACTGCGATAATTTGCTGAAAAAATCATACTTATATTAATATTTATATAAAAAACAGGATTAAATTAATGATTTACTTGCTATCAACAAGAAGAGCATTTTCCAAATAAAAAGTCATCTTTTCTTACCTAGGAAAAAACAACCCACAGCGCACCCGAACAGGATCGTACCCCGATCTCCCAGTCCTCGGCAGTCTAGCTTAACACGAGACTAGCACATTAGACCATGCGGCCACCGAGTCGGGTATTTATACTCAAAGATATCATATTCTGAAAATTGAAAAATGACACCTGGACACGGGAATCGAACCCGGGACCTCCCGTGTCCAAGTGTCATTTTTCAATTTTCAGAATATGATATCTAGATGGAGTAATTCCCACTAAAAGCATAAATAATAGCTTCGGCTATTTAATTCTTATACTCAAAGAGTTGTAAGTAAAAAGTCTATCATAGTAAATAAAAATATTAGTTGACCTCGCGGCATTCCTTTCTTCCCCTTCCAAACATGGCCAAAGTTTCTGCACCTGTTGTTGGTTTTTAATAAGAAAGTCGCTCAAAGAGAGACAGGGAGAGTTACTATGTGGTGGAGGAACCTTTACGTTAGTGTTGCCCTGGGAGAAAACCGCTGAACTACGTGCAACAAATAGCCGGCTACAGAAATGTTTTTATGTTGGGCCTGGAAAGAAGGTTTTTTGTGGAAACGGTAAAAAAAATATGTAATTTTTTAAATCTCATTAATTTTTTTAAATAACTTTTTTACTATCAATTGTTTGGATTGTTTTTATCTATTTCAACATTTCAACATTCAAACTTATTATTTGCATTTTAATTGATGGCTAGCAATGTTCACAGGTCCAATATCGGAAATTCTGCTTTAACGTCCCCACGCCTGGAAGAGTCTGTTTCTTAGGCATGCGCACACAGCAACGTCCATATATTATGCATGCGCATACACCATGTCAAATGAAATGGCATATATTTGTCTATATACTGTTTCTATTTTGAAATATATTCTTCCGTTACACACTTCGTGCTGCCTCGTTTGTATCCTACTATGACTTTTGCCCAACCCTGCATTTATCAAGCAAAAAAAATCCCAGTTGCTCAATTTGAATCAAATCGCAAATGCCAGGTTCTAAAAATGTAAAATTTTCTAAAAAATGTTATAAGTACGCTTTAGTTAATTAAGTTTAGAAAAATCAACCTCTATTATTATTTATCATGTAAAATATTGCCCAGATACCAATCTTGGACATAATTAATAAAATTCATTTTCAAATTTCTCAAAAATCAATCGGTAAACTACCATTAAATGAACTTTTTAAGAAAAATAAATACGTAGAATTATTTACCATATCAAAAACTCTTAAGATACGCAATTTGAACTGAATAATTAAAGCCATTTTTAAAAGCTTTCAATTTTTTTAAATCGATCTTAAGTAAACTACTTTTAAACAATTTTTTCCGAGGAAAATAAAATATACAATGATATTTGTCATACCAAACATTCCCCAGATATTAATTTCGAATAAATCGTTAAAGGCATTTTGAACAAATTTCAAAATTTTTCAAATCAATTTTCAGTATACTAAATTCTCCCAAAATCTAGTATAAAGTGTTATTTATGTCAAACAATCCCCAGTTATTAATTTTAAACAACATTGTTGGCATTTTTTTTAAATTTCAAATTTAAAAAAAATTCAGTCATTAATAAATTAACCTTAATTTGAGAGGTAGAGTTAAAATTAAAATAAAACATCCAGAGGTAAGACCATATAACTTAATTATTATCAATATTAAGTTTTTGCTCTAGCCTTAGAGACGGACAGACAGACGGGCATGGGTGGGGACATACAGAATCGCAAGATCCACTCTTTTGGGTTCGGGGACATATAAAACATAACTAAAGATTAATCATAATCTCACGGTAGAAAATGTTTACGGGCACAATACTTTATTTTTAAGAAAGTAAAAAGCTAGTTTGTTGAAATTGAAATTGACTTATTTAAAAATTACTCGGATTGATTACTAACAATATTCGATTAAATAGTTTCAATATAAGTTACGGATAATACATTATATTAACATTCAAAAAATGTGTAAAGAATAAATTTTTTTTACATCTATTACTGTTTCCAGCCTATGGGCTGGGTCGGTTTATTTAAGCCATATATTATTCGCTACCGGCTTGCTAGGCCTGTCATAGCTTCATAAGCCTTATAATCTGACAAGACTAGGACAGGCACAACATCCAGTCCCCGACCGTTGATTTATTAATGTGAAAAGGTAAACACATGCTTTCATCAACGATAAATTTTCGGCCTTTCCGGGAATCGAACCCGGAACCCTTAGCTCAGTAGGCGGACACGCTACCGACTGAGTTAAGGTGTCGGATTGTAATGAATAATTATCGAACATAAAAAAGTAAAAATGAAGAGTTTGTTTGCCATGAGCATTGCACGATATCTACCGCCCGCAGACGGCTGAAATTTATAAAAATAGTTGCCGCTGTGCACAAACGTGTTCACCTCGAAACAGGAATTTTAAAATTTGTATTTGATATTTTTTAATTTATTAAAAATTGGGTCGGAAGAAATAACATTAAGAGATTTTTTTCTCTCTGTTTGAAACAAGTGTAAAAAAAAAGTTGCCAGGAATATCTAAGCAATCAATTGCGTGGTTACCCTGGGCAACGCCGGATACTTCTGCTAGTACATTATAAAGTGGAAGATAAACTGAAATTTACTTACTTCAGGAATTTTATCAACAAGTTGCCCTTCCTAAAATATCAAACATATCTGCATCAGTGGTCACGCGGACCAAATGTCAAGCTCGACTAGTCTGGTTTGGCCTTGACGGGGAGGTCGGAATTAAAATCCCGGAGTCGGATTTAGAGGGTGGTTCTCATTACAAGGTTTCTCATTCTTCATTCCATATAAATTTTCTTTAGATTTTACCTTCCTAAGCTCTACCCCATTAGTGCAATTAAATCCAGACACACCAGACGGGTAGTAAGATATTGTGAAAAAAAACTAAGCGCGTCAAACACGAACTTGGGGAGTTTTAGTGATATTGAAAAAACTTCATTGTTTATTTTTAGACTTAGAGGTTATTTTAAGATCTTGCTATCTTGTTTTTCGAATTTTTCTTCTGGGAAAATTATCCTACGTTATCGGTAAATGTGGTGTCACTCTTATCTTAGTTGATTTTTATTTTGTGGCGATCTCTTTCTCCTTTGTGGATAAAGGAAAAATTAAGTAAAAAGAAGATATAAAACGAAAGGAAGAGGTGCAATAAGAGATGTTTAAAAAAAACTAAGGAAAAAAAAGAACAGTTAAAAAAATCATCATCTTGTTTAATCAAAATTGTTGATGGCGAAGAACCTTGACGAGACACTCGGGAGCATAACCACTAGCAGAATTATTGATCGCTCGTTAGGAACGGGTCACACTCCCCACCTCTCTTTCTCTAGCCAAAACTTCGCCCTGTAAACCCCCTACCCCTCCTCAACCAACACTCAACCATAGCACAAACAATGGTCACAGCTTTCATCATCCTCCCCTCTCTACTCCTTCAAGAGAACATTATTGTCTTTGTCCCTACCTATCCGAGTGTTTGCCCGGCTCCTATATTTTTGCTCGCACGCTAAATTAAGGAATAATTCATAGTTGGGAGAGAGCTCCCTCCCTCCCTCCCTCTCTATCTCATTATTGCCTTCCGCCAACCCTTTAGTTATCCACGTCTCAAGTCGGGTATGGAACAACACATCGCTCGGACTATTTCTAATTAAAAGAGGGCGCTCTCCAAGTCCACGTCAGTCAAACGCACCCGTTTATGTTATTACCAGGGCCCGGGTTTTGATGACATGTCATCTTTTTTTTTTTTTAACAATGCTCATGTGTACATAAAATTCTGTTCATGATCTCCTGGTTGTGGAAACAATGATTTATAGGTTATTCTTTTATCATTTCGGAATTTTTAGGTCATATTTTTTTGGTTTGCGGCCTTTCAGCATCATTTATAGACTTTTTGATGGGTCATAACGTATTAGCATTCATGTTTGGTAAGTATATTATTAAATACTACCAAAATTTTATAAATAAATTCTCAAATATAAAATGTTTAATCACACAGCTGTCGGAATGATCAGATAAGTAAGCCATGCAATTTGTATATTCTTTGATTGTAGGGTAAACTGGACATGGTTGCTCTGGAAGGGCATAATTTTAGATTTTTTATGAAGCATTTATTTGTAAACCAATGCTATATTTAACATAATACAATAATGTAGTTGTTCAAGTATTCTCATTGTATAGATATTTCTTAGTTTCCGTTTGTAAAGTGCGTGTTTAATTTAGTCCTGTGCATTTTTTATGAATTTTTATTCAAATGTTTAGGTAGTTTTTATAGGTTTGAAGTAATTTTTTTAGTATTTTAGGTCATTTTATACGTCGTTTTTCGGTCCTCAAAGTCCGGGCTTTGGTTATTACTATCAACGATTTTTTAAATTTATTTGACGTTTTGTTTGCTATAAGCTTTACACCCTATAACGGGAAGTTAGATGTTGGTTAGCGTTGCCGACTCTGTGACCCGGGCGGCCGGAGTACGATCTGCGACCGGGTATAGATGGTTACAAAACTTGTTATATAATTCCCTGACTTTTGCAGGTTTTTCAGAAAAAGTATTATCAATTATTTTACGACCACCTCATTCCTGTTGAAAAATTTTCAATTTATTGCGTTGATAACATTTTTTTTTAAAAAGGTAGGAGCTACTCAACATCAACCTCTTGATAAGTTATTTATCCAGTAATAAATGTTTTATATGGTATTATTATTATTATTATTAAACAATGCTCATGTGTACATAAAATTCTGTTCATGATCTCCTGGTTGTGGAAACAATGATTTATAGGTTATTCTTTTATCATTTCGGAATTTTTAGGTCATATTTTTTTGGTTTGCGGCCTTTCAGCATCATTTATAGACTTTTTGATGGGTCATAACGTATTAGCATTCATGTTTGGTAAGTATATTATTAAATACTACCAAAATTTTATAAATAAATTCTCAAATATAAAATGTTTAATCACACAGCTGTCGGAATGATCAGATAAGTAAGCCATGCAATTTGTATATTCTTTGATTGTAGGGTAAACTGGACATGGTTGCTCTGGAAGGGCATAATTTTAGATTTTTTATGAAGCATTTATTTGTAAACCAATGCTATATTTAACATAATACAATAATGTAGTTGTTCAAGTATTCTCATTGTATAGATATTTCTTAGTTTCCGTTTGTAAAGTGCGTGTTTAATTTAGTCCTGTGCATTTTTTATGAATTTTTATTCAAATGTTTAGGTAGTTTTTATAGGTTTGAAGTAATTTTTTTAGTATTTTAGGTCATTTTATACGTCGTTTTTCGGTCCTCAAAGTCCGGGCTTTGGTTATTACTATCAACGATTTTTTAAATTTATTTGACGTTTTGTTTGCTATAAGCTTTACACCCTATAACGGGAAGTTAGATGTTGGTTAGCGTTGCCGACTCTGTGACCCGGGCGGCCGGAGTACGATCTGCGACCGGGTATAGATGGTTACAAAACTTGTTATATAATTCCCTGACTTTTGCAGGTTTTTCAGAAAAAGTATTATCAATTATTTTACGACCACCTCATTCCTGTTGAAAAATTTTCAATTTATTGCGTTGATAACATTTTTTTTTAAAAAGGTAGGAGCTACTCAACATCAACCTCTTGATAAGTTATTTATCCAGTAATAAATGTTTTATATGGTATTATTATTATTATTATTAACATTTTATATATATTCTTATATATATATAAAGTACGAAAGGTTCCAGATAAACCAAACTTTTATATAGTCATGTTTTTAGTGTATATCTATAGTGTTTACATAACATTTTTTTGATGGCATCCCTAAATGTAAAAAGGTTTTATTTTTCTATCCATCTACCAATCTATAGTCACTTCTATACATTCTATATTTTCAACAATGATACCCTCTACGGTCTGGTTCCTTTAAAATGTATGAAAGACCTTTATATGCCTAAGGGCAAGATGCGATAAATAAACCTTGTACATGTTGTTGAATGTTTACGCGTAAGGTTGGGGGGGGAGAGGGAATAGTCTGAAGGCGATGTTTCTTGGAGTGGACGGAAGGAGAACTTCCCCGCCCTTCCTACCCGGTTCTTTATTTGCACCGAGGCCTCTTTCTCCCCTTCTATACACGCTATTGATCTTCACATCTTGGTCGTGAGAGAGATCTCCATTTCACCCTCCCTCATACCCTTCCACGACACCCCCCTACCCTCTCCACCCTGCTACCAACCATCCTCTCGCTGAAAGACATCTTCCGTTTTCCTTGCCTTTCCGAAGAAGGCGGCGCGCGCAAAACTACCAGGAAATCACACTGCATTATAAAGTCAAACAGATATCACGTGATAACATGCCAACTTTATGACTGCCATATTGGATTTCTATTATCCTCTGGCGGCGAACAAGAAAATAATTTATTCCGTTTAAGTTATGTTTATGAGAGAGAAATAAGAATGGGTAATCTTTATGAAGACGAAAACGGATGAGAAAAGATTTCCAATCAGCTATTTTGAAAAGCTTTTTTGTAAGCCAATAAAGCTAGTGAAAAAAGATAAGATAAAAAATTAGTATTATTTTATTAGAATGTTGTGAATTTATCTTGAGTGAATGAAGAAAGCTCTTGATTATAAGCATCGCATTTTTCAACACAAAAGTAGAATATATTATAAAAATAAAAAAAAGTTTTTGTGTTTTGATAAGTTTTTAAATCGCTATCAATAGCCCGTTCGAAGCTTTGCCATAATCCTAATGAAGTTGATTTACATTTTAAAGCAAAACTGAACATTTTAATAAACGGCACATTTACTTACAAATTATTAATATGGCGAAGCAAAAAGCTATAAAATATGTTGTTTGAAAATGTAATGTACGAATTCAAAATACAAGATTGCAATACACAGCTCACAAACTAGCTTAGCCGGGTACATCGCACAGTAAGTAGCCAATTGCGGCGCAAGAAATGTTAATAGTTGTGTGTCAAACAATGCATCAAAACACCAATGAAACCTAATTGGGTATATGGCCAGCCTTCCTAAAGTCTGTTCACCGTAGGAATTGTTTTCTGAAAGGCCTTTTTCCCTACCAGAAAGCTATTATATAGTAGGATATTGGTAGGAAAAAAGACCTTTCAGAGAATAATTCCTACTGTGAATGGAGTATAACTAATCAGGAAAGGGAGCGAGCTAGTACAGTGACAAAGTGTTTGAGTGAGTGAGTGAGTGAGTGAGTGAGTGAGTGAGTGAGTGAGTGAGTGAGTGAGTGAGTGAGTGAGCAAGCGAGTGTGTGTGTGTCTGTCTATTTCAGCACCGCATCTGACTAACCCATTGGGTTATACACTTATGTACTAATTACGCTGATGGGTTAGGGATGAGGAATTTAGAGGAAGTGCGCCCACATGTACGTGGAAAGAGAGTAGGAAACTATTTAGGAAAGAAACCTTTCAGTACACTCGACCAACGAACCACGATCTCTCAGTCATGGGCAGTTTCGTATTTTGCGAGAGTAGTGTCTTAGACCATGTGGCCACCGAAGCGGGTGTGTGTTTGTGTATGTGTATATATATATATGTGTAGAGAGAGAGTATAATATATATGCATGATTCACCATAAAGTGTAAAATTTAGAGAGTAAACCATAACAGATGAAATAGCTGATGCTTGCTTGATCTGTTCCCAATAGACTGGATTGCCGAGTTGAAATTTATGTTCCTATAGGAATCCAAAGAAGATCAGAGTGTGTGTGTGTGTACAGTTTATTTCAACCCGTTGAGGCCAACGATATACACCCGAACAACAACAAAATCAAAAATGGCCAACTGTGGACCAACATAGAAAGCCCAGAAGCCAACGAATTTCCTAAAATAAAACCGCAATACAGGATAAAATACTGAATACTGGAACAGAGGCGTAGAGAAACGATGATTGTATGGCTACAAATTGTGATCGTGATCGTCAACGCGCAGTGCGGAAATGGGGGTAAGGGGGAGGGGGGAAGAAATGGAAAAAAAGGAAAGTAACAGGACGTGCCACATGGAGAATACGCATGCGGGCTTAAAAAAATATATATGTCGAAAATAAATTCAAAGAAACATGATTTAAGTTGGTGGAAGAGGAAGGGTGCAGAGGTGGAAAATGCAAGACTACAGCGGCATTGCAATTTGGGAAGACGACTCACGGTGTGAATACGAAATGCTCTAACTTTAGGGAGATCTTGCCAATATTCATATTTCCCATGCATAACCCAAAGGGGTAAGAAGGCGACGAAAATGATGTAAGGAAGTGCGCGCGTGTGTGTGTGTCTGTCTCACTCACTAAGAAAAAAGAAAACATCGAGATGCGCGTGACAAGGAGGTTTCGGGCGCATCATGCACGCTTCACTCTCTGAGACAGGGTGTGCGAACAAAAAACTGCGATCGTGGATATCCGCCATTTTGTAAAAAAATAAACATGATAAGAAATTATTTACTATCAAATACAGAAAGTTATATTATTGAAAATTTAAATGAGTTGATATCTAGCCCGGTGGCCACGAGGACAAAGGCACTAGTCTCGTCTTGTCTGGTCTTTCGGTGATGACAAATTAAGGTCTTTCGGTGATGACAAATTAAGGAAGTGAATCGCGTCCAAGTGTTGTTTATTTAATTGTTTTCCATTCTAATTACACGCAAATGCGTGCACATTTTTATACACTCTACTTTCCTAGTGGTAATATCAGGATATTTCGGGCTGGTAGTCAAACATCAAACACAAAACGATATATGAATGTATAACTTAATATGATAGTTTAACAAGGGTAAACATTTTTTTTATAATGTTTACATGTTTTCCAGCCTTCTGAACGCAGTTTTATAATGCTAAACGAGAAGTTTTCAATCTAAGTAGGTAGGTTCTTTAACCTGATAAGTTAACTTACTCTCTCACATCCTCCATAAAGAGAGACACGAAGGTGAGGATAGGTTATTCCAACGCATGACTTAACCTGAACCTTCACCGCACCTTGGAAAGGAAGGGGCAAACAGCCACATCAACATCGTCAAACGCCCAAGTCCTCTGAAATGTTCACAAAGTTTCCACTGAATTTCTTTCATCCCCGGCTTTTCCTCACCTTCCATGTATTTCTACCTCTTTCGCCTTTTTTTCCCTCTCTTCAAATCGGCTTTCAACTCCTTCGAGTATAAAAAAAAAAGGTGGGAAAGAAAAAAAAAAGTCGGGAGTCAATATCGGATACTTCTTTTTTAAGTCTCTTCTTAAATGTCTTACTATTTTCTTGTACAGTTTTCTTCTTGTCGCACTTTACTTTCCCTTGTTCTTTTTACCTTCTTCGAGTATATATCTTTCTCTTCTTCGGATCGACGCAATCTTGTTTCAGATGTACTCGGTAGCACAAGTTCTCGTTCTAATTCCTTACATTCAACTGAGTTATTGTAAGTCATTTCCTTCGCTCCGCCATATCACAGAAACCTTTCCTCCTTCGTCTTCCCCCCTACAACCCTCGGTCTTTTTGCGGTGTCTGGTAATAAGTGAATATTAAAAGACGTCACTCAAATGGTTAAGGAAAAAATAGTCAGATAAACGAAAGGCAAGGAAGCATCAATGTAAGAAGTATGACTCCATTTATTTTCATTATTAGATGTCATTGGAGCAATCCAATGTTAGCTCCTACTTACAAATACTTTTTTTTTTTTGCTTTTTCTACAAAAATGTTACAATATCTTGAGATATATCTACACATTCTTTCGAACTCACGGATCGACGGAAATTGAAATTCGTTCCAAATACACGATATCAAATCGATAAATATTCAAAACATGTTAGCCCATTTTTTATTATTTATATTTGTTCTAACTGAAAAAAAAAGGTAGTTTTACACAAAGTTTCTACAAAGGTTGAAAACCAAAACCTGTACACTTTTTAAATATTTCTTATCCAAGCGAATCCAAAATCAAACCGGCTTTAATACTGCTAGCGCATGGGAAACTATAAATCATAATAGTGAAACGTTTAGGTGTTTTTTAGGGCTGCATTGAAATAGCACTTTACAGCAGCGGTTTTCAGCTAGTGGATTGCGCTCTGAGAGTAGACCCACTCGGTTATGGCTATGAAATTCATGGCATAAATGAGTTTATCTACTTTTGATGAAGAGCAAAAACTTTCTACACAAGCTTTTGCCACTATTTTATTAACACAAAATTCCCTGTTTTTCCAGGTTTCCCAGAAGTAATTCTCATTTTTTACAGACACTTTATAGAATATTACAAAGGAATAAAATTTAATTTTTCATAAAATTGACTACTATAAGACATGCCATTTGTGTTGGGAACAGGATAATTTGACAATGATTGGGGGAGGGGGATGTATGCAGTTGTTCCGCAGCTCAAGATTTAAAGGATAAAAATGCAGGGCGGAGAGTAGACATGTTATAATCAACATGCTTACTAGTTTAGTTTGCTTTATCTTCTATGTGTCTTAGGTCTAATATATGAAGCTTGTAGTTTAATGTCCAAAATTCTCAAACATTCCATTTTACTTTCTCACATCAAGAGAAAGTATTTTAACTGTTGGAAGAAACCTTTAGAGAATATAAGATTTATTTTTTATTTTTTAATGTGTCACTATGTTATTTCATAGATATTGAGGTAATATCTATTAAAAGTGGATTTTGCAAATCTCATGACTTGACGTATGAATCTATTAAAGTAGTTTTAGTAAGATTTGTAACTGTCGACACGGCCCTTTATACCAGTATGTTACTAAACGTTTTAACTAGATGCAATGTAGTGCTAAACATCATTTGTTAATGTTTTTAAAGGATATAAAATAATAAAGGAAAAATAAATTAAATAAAAGAGTGTATGTCGTTAATGTTGATAATTTTTCCAATCTTCCAGACAGCTCCCCCCCTTGCAGCTAGAAGGCAAACACTCCTTAGGACGCTCGCCGGCAGACACCTTGACGACGGACCTGACCCACAAAGGATCCGTGGGTGTCGGTCGACCCTTACTGCGCCTTGCGGTTCGAGGTCATGCGGCCACATCACACCGCGCAGATTCCATCAAAGTGCGACACCAAGATGAGATTGTGTTCGTAATGTTCGTAGCCTGGAGGGCTTTCGCGAAAATGGGAGCTTTAATAGAACCATTACTAATTTATATTCAAAGGGTACAGGACGCTGTTAAATATATTAGAACAAACCACTCATGAGTATACTTTAGTCCAGAGCAAAAGGAAACAAGTATGGATGTAAATAAAGCAAAAATATAACTAAAATCTCAGTCATAGATTTAGAAATTACAAGATTCAAATTCACCAAGCAAAATTAAATCAAGCTTTTATCACTTTTGTGTAAACATTTCAGTTATACGGTGGCTAAGAGTGTATTTGTGTGTCACACACATTGATACTGGTTTTATTGGTGATTTGAATAAGCCTACAAGGTATGTATTAAGTTATTTGTTTATCACCACGTCTTACTACCTGTTCAGGTTATACGCATATTTGATAATTACTCTAATGGGGTAGAGATTATAATTATATATATTCTTTATATTGAAAAATGACACCTGAACACGAAAATCGAACCCCGGACCTTTAGCCTAGTAAACAAATGCTCTTACCTCTGAGCTACCCAGGAGTCGTCCCGCGCCCAGGGTCATTTTACACTCATATTAATTTAAAGCAAAGTCTGTGATGGACGTGTCCAAGCGTATTTTTTCAATTTAAGAATATGATATTTATATGCGGTCTTAACCGTAGGCTACTTAGCAATTATAATAGCTTGGCTATTTGGTATATACTTATATATGTATGACAAAACAATACATATTTTGTTTGTTTTTTATTAAGACGTAACTCAACAGATTCAGGCCATATTTATTTAATCTTATAACCGGAAGCAGACCTTTCCTGCAGGTAGGGTGACAGGGTTGTAATATTTTGTCAGGCTTGCGGGGTAGCGGAGCAGGTGGTTCAATGACCCAAGGTAGCCCGGTTAAAATACCCGGAAACTACGGCCACTTGTCTTAGCAAACAGTCACTTGCTTTCTTCCAGGATGCGCTGGCGGGTGCTAAGTGACCGGGACCCCCGCCAGCCGTCACTTCTCACGGCATATACTCTCTCTCCTCACACTGCGGGATCCCATCTCGTCTCGAGTGAAACCAACACCGACACTCCATCATCCCCTAACAAGAACAAGGGGGCGATAAGTGAAAAGGGAACTTTTTTTTATCAAGATATAATAAAAAAGGAGTAATCTTGATCCTTACTCAAAACAGTGAAGGGTAAAAAAAAACACGTATATAGTGACAGCAACAAAAAAATTATCTCAACCAAGAAAAAGTGGTTACCATTGCCTTTTCAAGTAGCTACCCTAGCAGGGGCGTATATTTAGCTTAAGTGAGCTAAGACAAAATTTGTATCCATAGATAAAACAAGAAATATACTAGTTTAGTGGAAAATAATGAAAAAGAAAATATATATTTAAAGATAATTAAGTGTAACCAAACTTAATAAAAATAAAATACCATCACACAAAATAGAATTAAATTAAAATAATCAAACAATAAAGTAATCCTAATATTTAAGAATATTTAAGTCGAGTTGACCTAGTTTAACGTTAACAGCGTAAAAACCTGTCCAAAAAAAGTTATAAATATTTTTAAATATAATAAAATACCGGGTGTGCAATGAAAACATATTTTTTAATTTTGAAACAAATCAATTTAAAACTTGATATCAAAGTAATATACATAATAGCCTCGCATTTTAGTTCCGGTGTTTTGTAAATTAACGCCTCTATGAACAAACAAGCACCAATATTTTTTTGAGTAAATTTAGTCGGCGGGTTTGGATGCAAGCCATAACGTAGGTGATTGTGGTGGAGCAGTTCTGATTTCAAACAATCCATTACAGTAAAAAAATGCTAAATCCTGTCTAGGAGCAGGGGCGCCGGGTGTGAATTATTCACCTGGGCTGCGGCATCGATTTGGGGAAATTCGTGATGTGAAAAAATAACACAAACTGAAAAATTGAAGGGTGTAAAAAAACACGGTAAAACCAACTTTTAAAAAAAACGCAAATATACCTTTTGCCAGGGTTGTATATATACTTGTATTTTTGAGTTGTTTATCGCCGGCCAATAACTTTAGAGCAATTATATGCGTGTACTAGGAATCATTATTTTAATTTTAAAAATTGTTCACTTTAATAGTAATAAGTTGGCTATTAAAGGAGGCCGCCTACCGGAGCACTTAGACGCGATGCAGACGTCTAAAAATCCCACGTTAGTTAAAAATTGATTTATCAT
The DNA here is from genome assembly GCA_902151455.1 of Timema bartmani. Classification (NCBI taxonomy): domain Eukaryota; kingdom Metazoa; phylum Arthropoda; class Insecta; order Phasmatodea; family Timematidae; genus Timema; species Timema bartmani. The sequence continues at coordinate 70,145 of CABFWB010000794.1, forward strand.
TTCAGAAAATTTCTCACACCAAATTGGAGATAAAAGGTATCAAAATGTATTTATTAACAGAGTTTGGCATATTTTGTCTTTCTGAAAATGTTCAATTCTGACGTAATCCAACTCGGTTTGGTCAGCAGTCACGCACACTACATAATTACTGTTATTATGATTATATACTGTAGTGTTGTGCTTACTTGAAAACCAATGATGTAACTATGACAAACTTAGAGGGAGAAAAGAGCCTAATTGGGGATATAAGAACACTGAGTTTTGTCAGTTAGCGAGGAGAGGGAGGACTGGAGAGTCGAAATAAAGGATCTGTCTTCTAGTGCCCTGTGACTACCACCATCTGACCGATGGTCAGTCTAGGACAGTGGTCACCAAATGGCGGACCACGGTCCGGATCCGGACCGCAGAGATATGTTTAAGGACCTTGACGAGATCGTGATAAACAGAAGAAATTATGTTATTTCGGTGGTGGGCGTGTAATAGACACGGATAGCCAGCAATAATAAATAAGTAAAATAACTAGAAGGAAATAATATCACGTATTTGAATTAGTATAGTCCTAAAGGGCTTGAACTTGAGTCACTGTTAAAGTTTTGCCGGACCGCGGAAGTATGTCGAGTTTTTAAAGCGGGCCTCCATCAAAAATAATTGTGGATCACTGTTCTAGGATAATGATCCGGGTGTGGAATGGAAGCATTGCACGGGGGAGCGAGCCACCTCAAAATACTCAAGAATATAGTAAATCTCAAGTCATGTAAAGTCACCGGGATGTGAGACGCAAAATCTAGGCTAAATCAACAGGCAGACTGTTACAATGTTTGACAGTGACCCAAGCGAGGACCTTTTTTAAATATATATTTAATACTAAACTTGTTCAACCAACATCACACTCTGTTTATTCTACTTAGTATCCATCTAAACTTCAATAAATGACTAATAGTGAACCCAACCATTATTCATCGCTACTCAATCCAACCCACCAAGCCATTCCTGACAAATCCACCCACGAGGTGGGGCGGGGTAGCTACATTATAATATTAAAACCTTGCATTTTAATTTATATACTTTTAATTAAATTTATGAAAGATGGAACCAGATCATTTCCAACAACGTTTCACGCGAAATGTTCTGAGATCAAAGTGGCTTGTTATAACACAAATCTAACTTTACCTCAAACAAATAAAGTAACAGAGTATAAAAGAACATTTTAAGATGATTGAGGATTGTTTTGGTGCTTTTTAAGAGTTTCAGGAACTGCGGTTCCCATGAGAAATATGACATTGTAAGTATATTAATCTTCAATATGACTGCACCCTTCGCTATGAAGGTGAATTTTAGGGACATGTTCATTAGGTGGTCGATTGATCTAAGACGGCACCCTTGCAATAGACGGTGACGAAGAGATTAGGGTGTACTGATGGAGGGGGGTCCTTGTTGTTTTCCACTCTCTCTCGATGCAAATGCATAAGGTAGTATGCATTAAGGGTAGTAAGAGACAGTCGAGAAAAAGATGACTGGGTCTACAAGTAATATATTAAATAGGAGTAAAAGATCTCTGTGAAGTAAGATTTACATCATTTTTGGAAATCCCTTTAATTTAACCTAAATAAATATTCTACTGACTCATATCATGTTGTTTGTGAACATTCCAAGGAAAACATTAAAGCAATAAAATTACACAGGTTGCAAACATGAAAATCAACAATGAATTTGCGGTACTACCAAATTGACAAATAATTACTAAGAAAGAAATAAGTAATGGCACTAAACAATTAGAGCATAAAGCACTTTATCACACATCATTTCGGGGGAAAAAAAGAAAGAAATAAGTAATGGCACTAAACAATTCGAGCATAAAGCACTTTATCACACATCATTTCGGGGGAAAAAAACTCTGCTAAATCTAGTAAATATTGTGACAAAATAAAATTGAACAGACAATGTCAATGAAAATTTAGTATTTATTAAAAGTATAATTCATTCACGATAGGTCTTTACCTGGATGACAGTTCAAAAATCATATGTTTAGGTTTTAGGTTACCAACACTTGAAAAAGAACACTGTTTTGTTATGAATGTTAAGTTTTTTAATTACATGTTATATTTTACATTTAAAATAACTTAAACTTAAGTTTTCTCACATTATTTCATTACTTTTAACAATTTCTTTTTACCCAATCCGAAACAATATTTTAAACATATATTAAAAGTACCTATTCTTTGTTTTGGAATGTTATCTATGATGTGTAATATAGTGCATGCATTAATACCTTTTAATAAAGGCATCGTATTTACTTGGTAAAGATAAAATATTTGTAATTTATTTTATATATGATTAACTATTTTATTATTAGTTTATTGTTTTTAGAAATATTTAACTGAATAAAATATAATCGTCTGCTGCGAGGATACACCATTTTAAACAACTTGTCCGCGTCATCATCAACCACATGGCTAATATTCGTTGGTCGCCATTTTAAAGCCATATTTGTTAGACCTTTTGTGAAAGTGCTCGGAATAATAATTATTTTAACTTGAATAGAAGGATAAATAAGCTTTGTGGACGACCTCAAATAAATATTAAGACTTTGTTTAATTTAAATATATTTCATAGAATTTATTACTGTGCGCGTTTATTATATTTTTAACTTTAAATTAAGTCTCTAGTTTGTTAGGTCCACGCCTTACTCTAACTTATAATAATTTATAACTAAGTTAAATTACCTTTTATTTTAATTATTGGGCTTCTGTATTAACGTAAAAAAACTTAATCCTAGATCATATTACTAATTATTTTAAGAATAACTTTGTGTATACAGATATTTTCTCTTTAGTTCGAATACATATTAGGCCTAATTTGGTTAATTTTAATCTTACTTTAATATAACTTTAAACTTACTTTAAAATAACTTTAATCTAACATTAATCTAACTTTAATCTAACTTTAAACTTTTATCTTTTATCAAACTTAAATATAAGTTTAATCTAACTTTAATCTCACGAAATTTTATAAGGGGTTCTTTTTATTTGTGGATAGATTTGTGTGTGTTTTTTTGATAATGAGTTCCCAGAAGAAAAAAAGAAGAGAAGTTACAGATCACCAAGTCATTCAAAAATTTCAATTTCAAAATTCTTTGAGGCATAATATTGGCCTAAATTACTGTGGTTAACTATCACATTACTCTACATAACCATATGTTTTCATAACAGCTGTCCCAAGTGACAGTGGCAGATATCAGCTGTTGGCGTAGTGATATTTTAGGGACTATTTTCTAGTTACTTTTTGAGCTGTCATCCAAGTAAACTTAGGTCGTGAATGGCGTATACTTTTACTTACGCAATAATATGAAATACTTTCCAATATTTCATCTTAAAGAAGCCGCCTCGGTCAGCGACAAAGTATCAAACACTGTGGTTTATGGTTTGTGTCGTTTTTTGGAACTACTTCTCTATCCTGTCTACGCTTATACTCCCTTTCTCCCTTCAAATATAACCACCCTTTGTCATATCAATAATAACGGAAAGAAAACTACGAAATTTCTTATCTTAAGGTTAAGAGGAAAACTCACTACTCGTTCTCAAATCTTAAAATTGTATGTTGTGAGCCTATCAAAACATTACTGTAATTGTTAGAGGAAGGTTAAATCTAGAGCCCTTTTTCATCTCATCACTTCACAAATGTACTTAAAAAGTTGTAGAAAATTAGCTAATATTTCATTTTCAACAAAAAAATTTTTTTATATAAATAAAACTCAAAATGTAGGGTTGTTAAGGCTGGTCACACACCAAATGCAACAAATGACTTGCGACAATTTGTTTCGAAGCAAAATGTCGCGTAACGTTGCATATGGTGTAGAGACGTCTGAGACATTTTGACCCTCAACATGTTATAATTATTTGATTCCCCGCCATTTGTAAGTGAGCCATCAAAGAGTTGAGTGCAGTGTTTAATTGGTTCTTTAAAAAAAAGCGAATTGGTGCAGTTGGGTTACTATGATGACTAATGAGGAAGCAGACGTAGCCATTCTTTTATGGCAATTTAAACAGCTTTTTGACGTGCAACCAGAAAAAGAATATCAAAAGAAAGACATTAATAGATTTGAGCGAAACTCTGTTTTTCAAAATAATTTAAATAACGTGGCTGAAAATCCACATGTTATTAGGGCATGGCGCATGTGCAGTTCAAAATGTGTTTCATGTTTTGTCGCGAGATATAAATGAAAGGCGCATCGCATCGCCTTTTGTCGCATGCAGTGTGCAGCGCTTCAATGGATATTATGGCAGTCGAGACGTCTGCAGCACGTTGAGACACGCTGCGACAAAATGTCTTGTCGCAAAACAGAATGTTGCATTTGGTGTGTGGCCATCCTAAAGAAAAAAAGCCCTGTTGGCGTGAATCATATTTTGAAATAACGCATCGTAGAACTAAAATATGCATTAGAGCTGAACGTATGCGCGGCAATGTCTCGCTTACCGAGGTAGCCCCCTTAAAAAGTTTTACTTAAGGGAGGAAATATTTTTTTAAATTATCTTAGGGGGAAAAAATTAAAATACCATGATAAGAAGAGAAAAAAAATCCTATTTACAACCTCTGCAAATTGTTGGCAACAGCTGTTCATAGCGCCCATTCAAATAGATAGCCTTGCTCATTAAAATCAACACATACTGCTTTTATCCAGCACACAAGAAAAATAAGAAATAAAAAAAACGTTTCAACCGTCAAGAACAATTTATCAAAACGAACATTCTTCTGGAAGTTAACGTTGGCTCAGAAATATTTTATGGGTCAGTAAGCATTCCAGAAAGCGCCATTAAGACGAAATTACACCGAGTATAACTAGCTTAAAAAGTAAGAACTTGGATGAAGGAAAAGCTCCTAAAGTAGAGGCATGAACCTACGCCAATAAAAGATAACTTTCTCAACAAATTCCAATTAATAATTTATCATTTAGAGGCCGTTACGTAGTTTCCTGAGACTATATAATATGTTGTTAATGCCTAAAGTTTCATCTATACTAGTTTCATTTTAATTTTTTAAAGGTATTTAACGTGAAATTTCTGAACCGACTGATTATATCAGCTCATGACATAAACACTAATTTAAGTCTAAAACAGACAGAACACCCATCAATGAATCATCACTGTGAAAAGGGAAATCCACAATTCCCCAATGATGAGTTTTTGAAACAAGCCTAGAATCAAACCTGGGACCATTGGCAGACAAAGTGACCAATTTTTTTTTTCTAACACCGTGTTTTACTACTCATTCGGGTTACACGCCTATGTACTAATATCGCTAATGTGTTAGGGATTATTAGGGTTGAATTTTAAATGTGTACCAACATTTGCGTGGAAGGAGAGTGGAAAACCATTTCGGAAAAACTAACTCTAATCTCTCAGTCTTCAGCAATTTAGTCTAGTGCGATAGTAGAGCCTTAGACCATGCGACCACCGAAGGGGGTGACCAAATAATTAAAATAAAAAGAAATCATTCCTTTTTTGACACTTAATAGAGTAGTAGCGAGGAATGGTGTTAAGAGTGTGATCATTTGGCGTCGTTAAGTAACCCATGTTTCAGTGGTGGTAAGGAAAAGGAGGGATAAGACGTGTTCGAGCCAGTGCCCAGAGATCTTCAGTTAGATTTATCTTCTATTAAATGATCTAGTAATTAAAGGTTTCTTTTCAATACACAAACATTTCCCTGTAATTTCTCGGTTCTCTGGGTGCGTGGCAACCCTGCAATATTTTTGGAGGGAATAGGGTGGGTTATAATCTAGGTGAGTTTTAGGAACTAATATAAAAGTTAAAAAAAAAGGGATCTTCCATTAAAAAAAACACTGGCGCAAGAGTTAAAAGGAACTCTATCATTAAAAATCCCACCGATACAAGAGTTAAGCTAGTCCCCCACTAAGGCTCGCCGCGTCGAACCGTGCGCCGTATGCAACATTCTGTGAGCTTTCCACCAGAGGTCTACCCATGTAACGCGCCACGCGGAACCGCCGTGTCGAACATTCACCAAACTATCGTGGTACTTGGGATGAGTTGTTATTATTATTATTATTATTATTATTATTATTATTATTATTATTATTAGCAGCAGCAGCACCGCGGCTTACTACCCTTTTGGGCTATACGCACTTACGCTAGGGTGATTGTGAGATGAAATGGAGGATCTACAGTTTAATGTGGGATCCAAACCACACATTCACAAGTTGTGATTAATACACGTCTTGTCAGAGGTGAAGGAAGGGTTTGGCAATCAGATAAATCTGTGCCGGGACCGAGGATTGAACCCCGTAACCCACAGCACAGAAGTCAGACATCTTACCCCTAGACTGTCAGGTCACACTGGGATAAGATAGGTTATTTATGTTGGAATATTCTTTAAACTAATAATACCACCTCTTCGTCATTCATTCTGAGAATCTAATAAAAACTCTAGTAGATTTTACATTAAGTTGTGTAGAGTACTTTAAACTCAGCTTAAATGGCCGAATTCGTTTGCACATAAGAGTATTTTGTTTGAGAAGTGATGATTATTTTTTGCTAAGGTAAGTTTTTTGAAGTTAATAGATTTAATTTGGTCAAAATGTTATAGTATGTTTATCACTTTAATCCTTTATTTTTTATTAATTAAATCTACTAAGAAAACACAGTGAAAACATGCTTTTCGACTTCGCTGGTAACTATATAAAATTCTACCTTAATCTAATGTGCATTTTATTTATCAAAATCAACAGTAGGAATAACCCGCTTCGGTGGTCGCGTGGTCTAACGCGCTACTCTCGTATTGGACTAGACTGCCGAATATGGGGTGATCGGGGTTTGATTCCGGTCGGATACACTGAGGGTGGTTTCTAACTGGCCCTCCTTAAACGCAAATGCGGGTGTACTTCCTCTAAATTAAGCCTTCCTAGGCCCTAGTCAATTAGTGTAATTAGTACATAGGCGTATAACCCGAACGGGTAGTATGACACGGTGCCAAATAAAATTTTTAAAAATATGTGTTGAAGTTCTAGACATGCTGGCACTAAGCCAGCGCACCCGAATGGTGTCGGAATTACACGAGAACGCATTCCTCCCGCGGTTCCTTCCACAACCCCCGCCCACTCAGGTGCGCCGCGACGCGCCGAAAGGAAACAATTCTTCTCTAGAAGCCTCGAAGGTTCCGGCATGGAAATCCCACAAGACGGTTCCGTAGTGGGCGTTACACCATTTGATTTCCTAAGAAGTAGACAACGGAAATTTCTTCTCGGCGGCGCGGTTCCGCGCGGCGCTTCTTAGTGGGCGATAAGCTTTAAACGGACATTCTCCTCCACCTTTTCCTTTAACTTGTCATAGAGTTAGCGGTCTCAACATGACCACTTAAACTTAACTCTCTACTCTATTGTTGATGCAGGGTTTGTATGACGTCATATGGAGGAACACACCCTGACCCCGGTCATAAGCTCGTTCAAGCAGGCGGAGGGGTGCGGCCGACAGCGTGTGTATGCGTCACGCACTAGCCCCTTAATTGCCACACATTAGCATTATTACAATGTGAATGAGCTGGCCTCCACCCGAGAAAACCACTCAAGGAGGAGACATAGTGGGGGAGGGGGGGGAGGCCTTGGAGAGGAGACAATAGTAAGAATAAAAAAGATGGAAATGAGAAAACTGCAAGGGAGCGAAGAAGTGTCACCAGACAAAAAGTCTCATTTTAGTGCATCAAAGTAGAAACACTTGACATCAGTTACTCGTGCAATTAGGATTAATTTACTGTCGGGAGCAAACGTACAGGATGTCTGAAAAACCCAAGTTACGACGTGTAATAAAACATTTATCTTTGAATTATATTTTATGAGCTAATCTTTATTTTAAAAAGCGCATTCCGGGCCTCACTACCTGAGACATAAGCATGGTTTGCATGGGATAAGGAAGAGAAAGGTAGTATAAGGTGTACTCCCATTTTTATGGAGTGAGAGTTAGAAACAAATTGGGGAAAATAATCACTTTAATAGACTCCATCGAGATTCCAGCCCTGACTTGCCCGCCATCGAAAAACCAGACAAAACCAGACTGACGCCTTCGTCCAAGTGCCCACCGATAATTATTTATTAATTTAGTAATTTAATTCTTATCTCTTAACTGAGGTAGCGGGCTATTTATTGAAAGGTTATATTATGAATTATAATATTTTTAAGCCTGTTACCAGCTACTAAATAAGTTTACCTCATAAAACTAACATTATTTTGATAATCATATGATGTATTCTCTCTTAAGGTATAATATTTAAGCAAAAGTGTTGACTGCTGAAGCATATTTTTATATTCAATTTTAAATTGTCAAAAATCGGTCAGGAATTAACTAATCTTAAATTATTTTTGGCTAGGGAAAAAAAAAAACATTTTTATTTATCAAGTAAAACGCTCCCCTGATACTTACTTTGAAACAAATTGTTAAAACAACTTTCAAAAAATTTCAGATTTTCAAAAATTAGTTACTTACAAAACACTCATAAATTAATCTTTCTCCAAAAAATAAACATACAGTACACACAAGTACAGTGTTATTTACCATGTAAAATACGAACCAGATATCCTTAGTAAACAAAATAGTTAAAGAGTCATTTTCGAAAATTGATTTCAAATGTTGAAAAATCAGTTATTGGTAAACTACCCTTAAATCAATATATTTCTCAAAAACCAAACAGTTTTATTTGTAATGCTTAACACTTTTTAGTTTAAATATTTTTAACAAAATCATTGTTTTCACTTTCGAAAAAATTTAAATTTTCAAAAATTAATCATCAGTAAAATAGGTATCCATAATTTAATGGTTATAATCAAAATCACTATTTGGCTTTAGCGCCAAGTACAAAGAGACATAATTATATGGACCACTATTTTGAGTTCAGGAGCAAATAAAACGTCAAGATACATCATAATCTCTAGTTCGAAAATGTTCATAATTACAGAAATTCTTCTATATTATTAGGTGTTCTGTCCTACGACAGGTCCATTCCTTTTGTCAGTGAAAATTAAACCGCCAATGCGCCCTGTTCTCTGCCGCCTCCTTCAGCTCCCAGAATTATCTTCTTTCCTTCAAGCCATCTAGTATTTGAATCCTCCTTCTTTCTAAGCTCCCCTTTCCCGCAACCTTTCTTTATATAACTCTTCCACATAACAAAGTCAAAATAGTAATCATGTTTAGTTATTTTGTGAAAACGAATAAACGGAAAAAATATAAATTAAATGAGTTCGCACAATTATCATGAAACTATTATTTTATACTTCCTATCAAAGAGGCTGTTTTCGTCGAGCCTATCTCCACATTATTTTACTAGTAAATAAAGTAAACTCGTTTCCTGAGAAACAAATGCTTGTGTGGTAGGGGTTAGCTTTAAATGAATTATCGCGTGTAGAATATATTATATATTAGCGCCTGAATAAAATTCTACTAAAACAAGGTACAGTCCAAATTTTCATAAGAAGAATCTCATCTGACAGCTAGAAAAGTTACTCGATCAACTTTCAAGTGCTCATATGTCAAGTAATTTGATCTGCAGTTGTGACTTTTGATAGATATAATAAATAGCTATAAGATAACACAAATATTGTTGACTTCAAAAAATGAGTGTATTTTCTAAAAGTATCTTACTACCAAAATCCTACTGTACTCAAACTTGCGAAACAAAACCAGTCAAGAAACACACTTAAATCGGAGCCCATTGCGGAGCATAAGAACAGACTCTTCTAACAGCGACGCCAAAATGCGTCACACATTTGCACATGAAAAGGGATGGAGTAAAGGGTAGGGGTGGTGGGGCGTTGGGAGCCATTACAAGAAAGGGTGGCTAATAATGTTTGCATCAATTACTTTCTGCTGCTTTCAATTCACTAGGAGAAGCTTTTAGATCGGAAGTACTGTTGGGTTCTGATAAGAAATATCTAACAGATGTATAACTCAAACGTAGAAATGACGCCTTATATTATGCGGCGACCGAAGCGGGTAATAAACATGTTAAAGTTGTGTACGGAGCAAGGAAGAAATCAAAACATGTTTTAAAACGTCAATCCAAATAGCAAAGTAATGAATATTGTCATGGGTGATCGAATGACCTAAGGCTCTCGCAATACACTAGATAGCCGGTGACGGGAAGATCAGGGTTCGAATGCCGGTTTCGTTAACAAAGGGTGTTTGTTCCCAAACGGTTTTACACTCTCCTTCATAGCTTATTAATTCTAGCTTCATAATCCCCAACTCACTGTTGAAAAAATATGCGGATGGCACTCATGGGTAGTAAGACACGCTACATTTAAAAGCTTAGTTTTAAAATGTAATACATCGTAAAACTAAACAACCACTAATCAAGATGAGGACTAATCTAAATTAGATACTTTCTTATGAAATGTAATTATAAAGTTTTTTAGACAGAACTTTTTGTTTGCTTTTAATAGGACTATTACCCGCCTCGGTGGCGTAGTTGGCTAACGCGCTAGTCGTGTTGAGCTCGACTGCCGAGGACGGGGAGATCGAGGTTCGAATCTCAGTCGGGTGAACTGGGGTGGTTTTTCCTAAATGGTTTTCCACTCTCCCTCCACGCAAATGCGGGTTCACTTCCACTAAATTCAACCTAACCAATTCCTAATCCATTAGCGTAATTAGTACTTAAGCGAACCCGAACGGGTAGTAAGACGCGGTGCAAAATAATAATAATAATAATAATAATAATAAACGGACTATTTTATGTTCAGCCAACACAATCTCAAACCCTTAAAGTTGCCAATTTTCCTGTTTTATAAGAAACAAATTAATCCAGAGTTAAAGTTATATTTTGGCTTTCTTTTTTCTCGAAATGAACCGTTAATTTTTACTTCATTTGAATAAAGTATTGAAATTATGAACATTTTCAGAATTGAGAAGACAAATCTTTACGTTTTATTTGATGTCCTCGAATCCAAAAATGCAGTTCTTATAATTATGTATGTCCTCCAATTCTATCTGTCCCTGGAGCTACAGCTAAAACGGTTTAACGGATTTTCTTTAAGCTTAATACATATATGTGGTGTGATTATACTTCGGGGTGTATTTTATTTTCATTCTAGCTCTCAAATTGAAGAAAGTTTTACTGAAGCCTGACATTTGATCATTCACAATTGATATTTGCGGGGTGTTTTAAATGGCATTTTCCATTGTATTTGTGTATTTTGGAGAAAAGTTCGATTAAAGATCGTTTACTAGTAACAAATTTTTCGAAAGTGGCAGTAACTTTTTTGTTCAAAATGAGTATCTGTGGAATTTTTTACATGATAAATCTTAATTCTTGTTATTTTTTAAAAAAAGAAAACATTTGAGTAGTTTACTGAAAAGATAAATTTGGAAATTCGTAACTTTTGAAAAAAATAGACCTTATCTATAGCGATGTTGTTAAAAAAATACATATCTGAAGAGTATTTATTTAGTTTATCAGAATATATTTTTAATAAAAACGAACAAAGAGCTATTTTATGTACGATTGAGTCGTACCATTTTTTTAAAAGTATTTTATGTTACAGACGACACTATTTCAAACGATTATGAGTTGTAGAAATGTTTAACTATATTTTGCCATAGCACATTATCTAAAGAACGTCACCTCTATGCTGCTCAAGACCAGTTGGCTGGCGAGGAAAAGAAAGTAATTTAAACAGTGTATCAAACTAGAGCCCTCAACAGTGTAGGACCGTCGTTTCGACGCAAAATGTAGTGGAAGTGGGACCGGGCAATTAGGGCAATTATTCCAAGTATGCCAGCTGTACCGAAACCCGGAGAGGTCAAAACGCACGAACTTGACCTGAAGCTGAGGTTCCTGACACCAAAACTGTTTGGATTAGATTAGACCATGTCAATATGACCGCTGCTGAAATTAACGACGCGCCGGTCATCAAACAAGCTTTACTATATACATCGACTTTGCGTCAGAGATAAATTCGTCGCTTCACTAAACGAGGTGACGGGGCTGTCTATTGTAATTCTTAGGCCTACTTTTAACGTTTCTTGAGCTTGTTGCCATAGTACAATTCTCATAGGAAGAACCTGATTTGAAGGGCCACCGTTAGGGATGTACGAACGGTGTTGTCGCACAGGGCCCCACGCTTGCTTAGGTGGCAGGGGAATAACAAATTGGGATGAGACATCTTTAGTTGAAAGCTCGTATAAGTGATCTAGAAAAAATGGTCAAAGTGTAAAAACAAATTAAAACCTAATTATGTGGTTTGATTTATTGAACGAGTGAAGCGAGTTCTCCATTTTAACTCCATCAATTTGCATTTGTCTTTCTGTGGTGGATATGTATCACGATAACTTTTTACCACATTAACCGAATTAATTCATCAACCCCTATATGTATAAAAACAATGCTTCTAACATTAATTATTGTTACATGTATTTACCTCTTAGGACATTTCCTGATACCTTATACGGCTGAAAATTGGTGTGTAGGTGCAAACTACTGTAATAACATTAAACTAAAATTGAGTTTTTAACTTTGGGGGAGGGGGTTCAAGGGTTAAGGGTGAGGAAGGTAGCTGGGGGCCCCACAACCGAAGTTTTCTCAGGTTCCCACGTCTACTAAGGGTAGGTAGCTCTACGGTAATTTGACAGCTATAAAATGTACTAATAATATGTACTTTCATGTATTCATACGTCAAGAATTGTAATTTGTAGCTGTCACTTTGATAGATATTATCATTACCTATAAAATAACACTAATCAAATTGTAAAATGTTATCAATTTTGACTGCAAAAAAGTATGTATTTTATAAAAGACTCTTTCTATGAAAATAATACTGTATATATTATTTGGGTTGATGACTTTCTAAGTTTTAAAATTACCTGATATTGGCAAGCTATTTAGATCAAAAATATGCATTTCACCATTATTTTATGCAAGCCTATAAATAAAAGTATAATTATTTCCACGATTCTATATGTAATACTAGCCGCAAGAAATAATAATTTTAGATATGTCGTTGTTATTCGCAAAATCGAATTAGTTGGTGATAACTGATAAAACTAATTTACATTGGGCTAGTTAATGTATTCGTATTTCAAAAATAATTTCCAAAATAAACTAGTGAAAGACGAAAGGTGTGTAAATATTTTCCACTCTACCCATTCTGGGATCAAACCCCTGTCATCCTAGTTTGAGTTAAACACAAATAAATTAGAATCAAATAGCCGAAGCTATTATTTATGCTGTATAGTGCGGAATTCTCCATCTAGATACCATATTCTGAAAATTGAAAAATAACACCTGGACAAGGGAATCGAACCCGGGACCTTTGACTTAGTAGGCCCATGCTCTAACCAGAGAGCTATCCAGGAATGTCCCTGAGCACGGGGTTAAAGCATTGGCGTACTAAGCCAAAGGTCCCGGGTTCGATTCCCGTGTCCAGGTGTCATTTTTCAATTTTCAGAAAAATAAATTAGGTCAACGTGAGCAGAGTAATTTTTGAACACAAAAATTCAATTTAACTGTATACATTTTTGATGAAGTGGAAGTTTACCAGCCGGTTAGACGGTTTATAGTGTTTAACTTTTAAGTGTGCTTAAAATAACTTTTCGTTCGGAAGTGCACGTATAGAATTCCCAAATCAAAAAAAAGTTACTATGAAGAAGCCGAACCTCAATAATAAACTAGCAGTTACACGCGATGCGCAAAATAAGACCTCGAAGTGTTTGCCGCTAAAATTAGAAAGGCAACTTTTCCGCAAACTACGAGACGCGCCATAAAGTTTATTGCCCACAACACCTCAAATTACACTTGACGAAGCGGAGGCTTGCTAAAGCTTTCAACAACCTTTTCTGGATGTTTTAAACATAAAGCGCGAACTTTTAAAAAAACACATAAACATTAATTGCTATTCATCATAAATTATGGAGGAATACATCCGAAGTGACCGTCGGGAAACCTGTTGAGTGTGTTTGTTCAATACATATCAGAAAATAACCACTCAAATTTAGTAAATTTTGAAAACAATATAATTACTGTATGGCCGGCTTAAAACGTATTGTTTCATTGATGTCACTTTTAAAGACTCGAATGAATTTCGACAGCTGTGAGATGGCAATTTGTCGATGTTGGCTTCTCTATAGTCCAATTCTCGTAGGAAGGTATTTAAATGAAAGGTAAAAAAAGTTATTAAAGCTACATTTACGTACTCGTACATCAAGCCATGTAAGCTGCAACTGGCACTTTTGATATGTATTTTCAATACCTCCATCCTTTAGATTAAAGCTTTAGTAACTATACCCTGATTTTGGTTGGAAGAACAGTAGAGAAAATTCTAATATATCGTTTTGCAGCCAACATTGATAACATTTTACTATATTATTTGTATTATTCTATAGTTATTGATAATATATATTAAACGTGACAGCTATATATAACATTACTTGATGTATGATATATTAAAATTGCTTTAGTAACTTTAGTAACTAACTTCTACTGTTCTTCCTACCAAAATCATACTATGATTGTTTTAAATCTTAGCAGATATATTCCACAATAGTCGCATTGGTCAGTTGGCCATGAGAGCCGCGCAGTCATGTTCTATGGGTAAGTTAAATATGTTTTTAGCACCACGTCCAACTACCTAATCAAGCTATACGCATATGTACTAATTAGGCTAATGACACAGGGATGAGGAATATTGAATTCAGAGGAAGTGTAACCGCTTTTTCATGGAGGAAAAATGGGAAAAACATTCAGGAAAACCACCCTCAGTTCACCCGACCAGGATTCAAACTCATATCACCCCGTCGTCAGCACTCTTGCCTGTTGCGATAGTGACGCCTTAGATCCTGCGGCCACCGAAGCGTGTCATAATAAAGTTATCCGTGTCGATGTAGTTAGCATTTGCTGAGATAGTTTTCAAGAAGTTATAAACCAGGATCCTAATATAAAATACCATTTAGAAAATAAAAAACCTATTATTGTTTGGTCAACATTGATAAAATTTTAATATGTTATTACTAGCATTATTGTATAGGTGTGGATGTAATCAATCAAAAGTGACAACTGCAGATCACATTACTTGACGTATGAAAGTTTTATTAACTTTTGTTACTATCAGATAGGGTTCTTCCTACAAAGATCCTACTAAAGTTTGGCGGAAGAATGCTATTTCAAGACTCTTCTATTCGCGATACAGCCCACATAACGCAACACCGCACACCCCTCAATATACCTGCTCTAGTAGTAATCAATAGAGATGTGCGGTCACTTTTTAAATGCGAAGCGAGATCGAAGCCGAAGTCGAAGATAAGGTTTTTGTCGACACATAGCACTAATTTTAAAATTTAAATTATCCATCTATTTAAAGATAAAGGTTCAGAGAAGAAACAAAGGCACACTAATTTATTTTATGCTGACCTATTTGAATTTATCTGTTAGAGATGACATTAAATCACTAGTGAATGTTAATTTTAGAATATATTGGAGTTTTCTTCTTACTTCGAAACGTTTCGAAAATACAAAGCATAATGCGGGTGTCAAAAGTCCAAGCAAGCGAAGGAGGTTTTGATCACCAGTCAAAATTTCAAAGCTTTTTACACCCTTAGTAATCAACACCATAAGTAAGAGTGGTTATAGAGCGTATCCCGAATGGATATTAAGACGCGGTGCTTTTAAAAAAAAAAGTTTGACAAGTCTACCGCAGATCTATAAGTAAGATACAATTATTTTATCCAGAGCTTTTAATAATTGGTATGTGGAATCCGTTTTCTTAATATGGAAGGTTTATAATTTCTGGAGCTAGGGTTGAAAATTAGCATGTTTAAAAGACAATGTAGAACCTACTAGAATATGCTTAAAACTAGGTTAAGAATTTTTCCCATCGCCTTAACTGCTTGAACTTTGGCCTCCAAAACGAAAATTAAACGTGGGAGCCGAGTAGCCAATCTAGCTGGTACGGCTATGTTTAGCGCTGACGTGGTTACTCCTAAATACTATGCGAAATACCATTAAAATTGAGCTATAATCAGAACTTTTGCGCTAGCATAAAACGCGCTTCCAGTCAGTCAAAGCACCCAAGCTTGCTCTACAAATAAGAATGCACATTTATGATTCAATATCTGACTAATCATGAGACGACAGGGTTGCCACTATTTTCTTAACACAAAATTACTTGTGTTCCCCGGGTGTTCCTGAATAAACTCCTATTTTTTCAGACACTTTAAAAATTAGTGTAGTTCAGAGGTCGGCAATCTTTTTGGGCCTATATCGAATCCTAAACTTATCGTAGTTTCCGACACCACCCATCTGTTCAAACTCTTTATATATATATATATATAAATATATATAATTATTATTTTTTATATATATATATATATAAATAAATATATATATATATAATTATTATTTTATATATATATATAAAGAGTTTTAACAGATATATATATATAAATAATAGATAGCTTGTAAAGCCCTATTAAACTACTTTGCTAACAGCACACTATACTTTATCTTGAGTCCTCGCGACGCAATCTATGTGAAACTTGCCAACACTCTAGGAGGGGTTACAATCGCCAAACCGTTGATCGCGAGCTACCGGTAGTTCGCGGTGACATTTACCGGTAGCTCGCACAGAACAAAAATAAAAATATTTTACACTTTACAAAATAACTTATTATTGAAAAGTGTTGCCTCATGTTTAGGATATGTGGCTTCTTATCCTAAATAAAATCTTCAACTTCTGGTCAGTGTAGCACTTCGAGAGGTGTTTTTTCTGCTATATCTATCGGTGTGTCATCATCTTAATATATAGGTGGTAAAAAACAAATATAGAATCAGGCTTACAGATTCATATCTTCATATTGGGGTGAAGATTTATTCACTACAATTTTATTTTTTTAATAGTTGATGAAAATGAATGCTATTCTTCTCAGTAAGCTGCCTAACATTTTTACATTATCTCCATTACAATTACAAATCCAAGCCAGAGAGCTTACCCCCGATTGAACCAAGGTGTGATGTCAAACTCTCTGTGGATTTACAATAATAGTCTATATTCTATACTGCACATTTTTAATATGGGTAGCTCGCGAAACAATTTTACAAATTGAAAGTAGCTTCCATACTCAATGGCTCTGGCGACCCCTGCTCTAGGAAAATCAGAAATGCCCATACGCATAAAGACTAATCTTAGTTGAACGGGAAATGCCGTGTGTTTGTCCTCTATCCGACCACGAATCGTACTTTTGTGTAAGAAACGACCAGCTCAGGTTTATCTTTAATTACTCAACTCTTTTGATGTAAGCCATTAAATTTTCTGGAAAATAAATATCTTAATGTGAGGATGTAGGGAACGCGAGAAAAGGTAAGTGTTTTTTTGCTGTCTTTATATCAACACATTTTCGTTGGTCGAAATAAATCAAATATTGCTTTCATACAAACATAGAGTTTAATGTCCTTCACATAGTGATATCAACAGTTGTCAAATATGTCATGAGCATAGTACCTTTGAATGAAGAGAAAAAAACTTTCATGAAATTCTAGGATGCCCTTGACAGATATATTCAACTGTTGAGGTCATCATAGTGTTAAGAAAATTAAACTTTATGTTTGTATAAAAGCAATATTTGATTTATTTTGACCATTGCTATTCAAAAGAAACAAACGGTATGATATGACTTTAGTGGGGAATTCTTTTGCAGCCGTTTAACCAACCCAATGTTTCGGGACCCGCTTCGATGACCGCGTGGTCTAACACGCTACTCTCGTGTCAGACTAGACTGCCGGTTACGGGGAGATCAAGGTTCGAATCTCGGTCGGGTTTACTGAAGGGGGTTAATCTAGAATTGTTTTCCACTCTCCCTCCATGCAAATGCGGGTACACTCCCTCTAAATAAAAACTTCCTTATCCCTAAAACCATTAGCGTAATTAGTACATAAGCCTATAACCCGAACGGGTAGTAAGACGAGGTGCTAAAAAAATGTTTAGGGGGAAGGGGGATAGTACATATATGTGAATGAGCATACTTAGTTCTTCGCTTCGCCTTTTCTTATATGCAAAGGCCTACATTTAACGCTTGAGGGTTGATGTATCGAATTCATAAATACTCCAGTAATAATATTATTTTAGTAAAATTTCCTGTATCTCCACACCCCACCCCCTCCCGACATAAAAAATGTCCTGAGGTTTTCCTATTTTCAAGGTGTGTAGCAACCCTGGACGACTACACACACAAATAAAATACGGGTGATAGCAAAAAAACGACGCCATTAAAGGATGAATTTGGCAGCGGGAAGCTTTGACGTTCATTCTAAATTATCTTACATTTCTACCATTCACTACCAACTTTTTTAATCTAATTTCTCATTTCTATGATAATCTCCCTTCGCCGTATCACATTTTACTTAGTATTCACTTTACTAACTTCACTGTCGCTTTTCTCCCTAGACACGTCGTTAGAGAAAGGGACGTTCTAGCCGTGACTTAGAGATAAACTTTGTTTATTATTCTCTTGATTAGCACGCAAATGGAGTTAAATGTTTAATCAAATAACTTAATAAATAGCTACTAACTATTACATCAACCCATTTTATATTAATATTTACTTTTAATTTTAAAATATTTAGTACACATTTCTTAATACGTTTTTCTACCATAAGTTAACATTATTTTGATTGAAATTTGAGTTCACTTTTTCATGTATATGGTGTCTAAACATTCAAGTTACATACTACAGTAGCCCCATGACTTCTTTGGTGCTGACTGACAGCTCACAGCTGACTTCTGACAGTCAACATTTAGGTATATACCTAAATTTTGACTGTCAGAAGTGACAGCTGCTAAACACATGTTTTTGCAGATCATATGGTTCGGCGTAATTTGGTCTGGTAACTTTTCAAAGCCGTCAGCTGTCAGCTGTGAGCTGTCAGTCAGCACCAAAGAAGTCATGGGGCTACTGTACCTAAAGTAATGTATGTATTAAATGTATTAACAACATAGTATACAATAATTTTTTTACCACCACGTCTTACGTTCGGATTATACGTCTACGTACTAATGATTACTTTAATGTGTTAGGGAAGAGGAAGGTGAGCCTATAGTAAGTGTATCCGCATTTTCGTGAAGAGAGAGTGGAAACCATTTAGGAAAAAATCACCCTGAGGACATCCGACCGGGATCTAGCCCCGATCTGCCCGTTGTCGGCAGTCGAGTCTATTGCGTGAGTGACGCCTTAGACCATGCGGCCACCAAAGCAGCTGACACAATAATGGCCGACGCATATTTTCTGCAGTAAAATGGGACCCTCAGTGAGATTCCAAACTATCACAAGATGTATTCCATCGCACTAATCCAAAAGGCTTGATAACAGAGGGTTTTAAAGTATACCCTGATTTTGGTTGGAAGAACAGTAGAGAAATTTCAAACGTATTGATTGGCGGCCAACAATGATAACATTTTAATGTATTGTTTGTGTTATTATGTAGGTATTGATAATATCTATCAAAAGTGATATCTGCATATAATATGACTTGATGTATAGATATATTAAAATAGTTTTAGTAACTATTCGTAACTTTTACTGTTCTTCCTACCAAAATCATACTATACTAACTAGACGCTTCTTTCGTTTATAGCAAATAACTACAACTTCTTGGCAAATTTACAAATTCCCCTCTTGAATAATGTTTAATGGTAGTGATGCAGCCTTACAAACAATGGTAAACATACATTCCCGCCGTTTGATATTTTATTTATATTTTTTCCATAATTACGGTCAACGTTACTAACAGTGGCGTGTCTTGCCATTTTGCCAGAGTAGTAAGACCCTGTTCTCGTCACTCAGAAGAACGTTCATTGGTCAATTATCAACAATATTGCATTCTCATGTGAAGCATGTAAAGCAGAGCACGTGTGTAACTGGTCAAATGGGGAATTAGTGGCGAAGAACGTATTCCAGGTAAATTTTCAACAAGCTTTAAATTTTTCGGGCATGCCAGGAATCGATCCAGGGACCCTTAGCCCGGTAGGCAGACACGCTACCGATTGAGATAAAGTGTCGGACTAAACTAAGTAACAAATCAACGGGATTCGAACCAAAGTCCCTCGAAGCTGGATTATTTATAGTCTGAAGTAAAATGCGTCGGCGATCTCTCCACGTATTAGAAATCCGAACCATGGGTGACGCTTTACACTGGTATTCATGGTATTCATATCTTTATTAGAAATAGCCTACTACTCGTATCTTTTAATCTGATGTTGGATAACAATAAAAAAAAGGTTATTTTAATTAATATATATTTATAAATGAGCTTGGTTATTTTAGCTATATAAAAGCTTTGATTTTGTAAAAATATTTATTTGATATACCGAAAAAAAAACTGTATTGGAAGAATATGTAAACAACTATGTTTCGGGGAATTCACTACTAACAATTTGATCAACAAACATATCAAAGAAAGCTTTACATCAATAATGAGTTGTTTTTAACCCATATTTTGTTATAATTCATTTTTATTTAAAAAACACGAGTGGGGCCAAATAAAATATTTTCCCTACAAATAGCCACAGATCAAAAAGGTTCCTGTGTTTCCAAATACATTTCATGATCAAAGAAATATTAAATATTGGACAAGCTTACAGAAAATGTAGATATATAATAACCCCGGTTATTTATGAGAAGTTTTTAAAAAAAGCTCCATTGATTACTTTAAAATAATGTAAGTGTATAAGTAAACGTACATTTTTAGACAAATAATATTTACAGTAACGGCTTTCGACAATATATGTTGTTCACACACATAAAAAAAAAGATGACTTTTTAAAGAGTAATATCCTAAAACTTTTACTCATCATTGCTAAAGTTTACCGGTTTTTTTATGCATTAAATTTCTACTGAACTTTTCTTATCAAACTTGTCTAACACATTTTCCCTCCAACACGTACAACACATGACATATTGTCTTTACAAGTAGTGGGAGTTGGAAGGAAACACCTGTGGGGAAAGTGAAAGAATAGGGTGAGCCGAAATCAAAGACGACCGTTTCGTGTCAATCAACAATGTTCTATCCCACGAGAGTAGAAGAACGAGTATACTTTAGAAAACCAATTTAAATATTGTATGTCTATAGCCCTTCGTTCAGTGCACCCCGCGTTTCATTATCCGTCCGGGCTGCCCATATAACTAAACTAATTGGGTAGGGATGAAGAAGGTAGAATTTAGAGGAAGTGTGCCAGCATTTGTGTAGAGGAACAGTCCCGGGCAAACCACCTTAGTACACCAGATCGAACTCCGACATCCCGATCCTAAGGCAAACCATACAAGACAAACTGGCGCCTCTATCCATGTGGCCACCAGCGCTGGCATGAAAAGAAAATTAGAACTTTGACTATTCCTCTTGAATATTTTTACCCAAACTTATTTTTTTAGATCGAAAAGTACTATACTATACATATAAGGAATGCATAGTAGTGTAGGCCTACTAAGAAATCGTTTTTGACCTTCCACAGTATTTTCTTTGTACACTTACGTTTACTCTGAAAGGTTACAAGCAATCTAACCTTGACCCATTAGGCATAAACTATAGCTTTAATAAGGCTATATACCATAGTGGAATAATGCAAGGTAAGCTTGCTACCTTAGAGGGTAAAAGAAAGGTTCGTTTCTACAAACAGCCCAAAAAGCTGTTGAAGCCGCAAAACTTAGATAGTGGGCTTAAAGTTGTTTGAACACCGATGAAGACATTGAAAACTAAACTGTTAGTTCATAAAAAAGAGTAGTTCTCCAAAAACAAACTCATTTATTTCTCACAGTAGGCCTTTAACTTTTTTTGCACACCGCAACTTACTCTCCGTCCGGTCTATTCGCATATTCACGTTAATTGGGATTTGGATGAGAAAGATAGAATCTTGAGGGAACGTACCCGCATTTAGATATAAGAAGAATAAAAATCCACTTAGAAAAAAAAATCCTCAACACTCCTAGCCAGGATTCAAACCCCAACCTCTCCTTTATCAGAAAACCAGACAAGACGAAATCGACACCTTAGATCACGTGCCCACAAATGCAGGTTGTTGTTGTTGTACTGTAGGCCTAATTAACCCAGACGATATGTAACCAAATTTATAACCAACTTCGATGGCCGTATGGTTTAAGGCTCCACTCTCGCCATAGACTAGACTGCCGAAGACGGTGAGATCAGGGTTTAATCCGTTTGGGTGTAGTGAGCGTGGTTTTATTTAAAGGGTTTTCCACTCTCTCTCTCTCTACGCAATTGCAGGTACACTTCCTCTGAGTTTAACCTTACTAATCCCGAACACATTAGTGTAATTAGTGCATAGGCGTTTTAACCCAAAAGGGTAGTAAGCGTTACCCTCGTGTTAGACTGGCCTCCTGAAGGCGGGTAGTTAGGGGTTCAAATCTCGGGTTCTACTGAGGGTGGTTTTCCCACAACGGTTTCCCACTTTCCTTCCATTCAAATGCAAGTAAATTACCTCTAAAATGCTTCCTTTCTCATTCCTATCTTTTAATAGTATTATCGTGTATACGTATAATCTGAACAGGTAGTAATATGTGGCGATAAAAAAAATGGGTGAAGAGCAAATTATTTTAGGCACCCCTTTAGGAACTTACTAAAACACAATATAGTTACAGTCCGTTTACTATTCGATCACCTGGCTGACAAAGATTCACTGTCATTTTTATTCAATATCCTTTATTTTACATTATTATACTGGGACATACACCATTTATTCAAATAAGTTTTAAAAAATGTTTACTAACAAGTCAATTAAATTCTTTTTTTAAGCATTATCGAACTGAAGAGCATAAAGGATGAAATAACTGAATTAGGTAGAATAAACTCAAGCTGCACGGGAGTAGTGAAAGATAAGGGAGGGGTGTGGAGGGAGCGTCTGGAGGTAAAAAAAGGAGTACAGTATTTCAGTTATGCTTTAAATCCAAAGTCCTTTACTAAAACACTGTAATACACTTTATATTACCCAACCAACTTAGCGACCCACTTAGGTGGTCGCATGGTCTAAGGCGTTATTCTCGCAGGAGACTAGACTGGCGATGAAGGGGAGATCGAGGTTCGAATCGGGTGTACTGAAGAAGTTTTTTCCAGAATGGTTTTCCACTTTTCATCCATGCAAATGCGGGTACACGTTCTATAAATATAACCTGCCTAACCCCTAAGACCATTAGCGCGTATTTAGTACATAGGTTTAATTATTAGTATTAAAAGTATGAGTAATAACAGCTTGATTTAAGGGGTTGGGCCGAAAGAGGTAGTTTGGAGAAAGTGCGCACGTATTAACGTAGGGCGAGGATTAGAGAGGCACAACGATAAATCGCACGTGGACACCCCACGTACCCTTAGTGCATTCAGCCAAGACTCGAACCTTGACCTCCTCGTCACAGTAAATCCAGTATATTGAGAGACTGGCGTCTTGACCACCCATAGAGATACCTAACAAGATACACAACTTGTCTTACTTTTTAAAAATCTTAGTATATATTTCAAATTGAGCTACTTATTTTATAGAGGTTTCCCCCTCCCCCTTTTTTTTTTTTTTGAAATAATGTATTCATAGGCAGAATTTCTACGCTTGGCATTGAAAAACTTCTATTTCCTCTATCTGGGAAGATGGTATCAGGGTACGTTTTGTAAAATATGCTAACCGGACTGTGATTTATCGCGCCATTCCAGAGCGAGCGCTTGAAAGCTCACAGACAAAAATAGAGCACATTTCAGTTGTAATATGAGCTATACCTACGTTTCTGGATCACGAAGGTTTATGCAAGCTAAATCACATTGTGATCCGAGGTATGTCCCTCGTGTGCATGCCATAAGGGCGTATAGGAAAGGAAATATCACTGTTGAAACGTCTTTATGGTCGCAAGGCCTTAAAATATTTGGACGTCCGCCTAATGGAATTGGGAACGTTTTCATATCAAAATAGGAAATATATTGTTTTAAGGTCACTCTGAAAAAATTGTTATTTAGAAGATTGCAATCTATAATGTTATACATAGTGACACGTCTCGCAAAAACATAAAACAACCTGAATAAGTGAATATTTAGTGTCATAAAATATTTAGAAATATGCACTAGAAGACGTAAGTTTAATCAAGATAACTTGGAAGTAATGGCATCCATACTGTATAGTATAATATGTTTTAAATATTTATTATATCGTAATCGATAGGGATCAAACCTTGACCTCTACAATCAGAATCAAGAAGACACCAATCTTGGTTGGTAACGATGGAACATTTCTCAGAGAATTTAACTATTTCACTTCGCTGCTCGAGAGCTGAGTAAAAAAACACATGATAAAACCGGTGATTCTTTAAAGTGTGTGTGTGTTAAAGAGAGAGAAAAGTACTTGTGTAGACCACTTTATTTCGATCAACACGCCAACAGATGAGAATAAAACAAACTAATGTCCCTGCAGCAGCTTGATTCAATTCTAGAAGCTAGAGAAAGAAAATACTAAAGAAGACCAGCCAATAAGAAAAGAAAAAGCAAAAGAAAATAATACAGAAAAAATTATTTTCAATTCATGGACTGTGCGCTGTTGGGGTTGAGACTTGGTCGGGATTGTGCACAAACGAGATTAAGACTTAGTCGAGATTGTGTACAAACGAGATTGCAACTTATTCGAGATTGTCAGAGACGAGAGGTTGAGGCTTGGACATAAATGGTTGAGACTTGATCGGTATTGTGCAGACAAGGTTGAGACTTGGTCAGGATTGTGCACAGACAAGGTCGAGACTTGGTCAGGATTGTGCGCATATAAGACTGAGAATTTGTCAGGATTGTGCACAGACAAGTTTGAGACTTGGTCAGGAATTGTGCGCATATAAGACTGAGAATTTGTGAGGATTGTGCACAGATGAGGTTGAGAGGGAATTTTTCGTTGTACACGGGCACTACCACAGCTTAGCTCTTCTGGGTTTGAACAATATTGAAGAAATCCGGTTAGGACTGAATGAAACTGATCGTGTGACCTGGAACGGACTAAACCAACAACGTTGTAGACCAAATTCGTCCATACTGTGCCTCGATTGCAACAGCGTCCATTCTATCAATCAAGTTAAAATCAAAACTCAAAAGAGTTCACGTGCTCAAATAAAACCGAAACGACGTAACATAACTCTTGAGAGCCCGGGACGCACTTTTGCCTTACAGTGTACGTACAGTCGATCGACCAAGCAAGGGCAGTGGCGGAATGGAGGGGGGTGAGGGAGTTTTGGCTCACGCACATTATTTACCCTGTAGCTCTCGTCAGAGGCAGTGGCGTAAAGTAAATCAATCTCGTCCGCCAGCAAAAGGGGGAAGTGGGTAAGGGGCCGAGGGGAGAGGTCAAGCACCAAAAGTGCAAGGGGGATCGGGGGGGGTAAGAGGGGTAGTTGTATCATATGAGCGCGAAGAGTGAGCGAGATACCAGTGTATGTGTATAAATCCCACCGTCCTTATACCCGCACCTTGACGGCCTACAAATCAGTCAGTCTGCCAACTGCAGATCCTTATACCGAGATAGCTGTCTGGTGGATGAGAGCCCTCTGAAGAATCACGCGAGAAGCTAGAGCTAAGTTGCGTAGAATCGCAGCAGAGAAAGGGATAAACAGGGAAAAAAAAACTACATTTGTTTTATTCAAACACTTCTGACATTTACATCAAACATTTTCAGCTTTGCCTTCCTCTATCGACCAAACTAAATTTTACATAAATAAGCTCCAACGGGAGTTTAATCCTCTTTAGAAACGTCCTAAACAAAACGCGTCACCGTATTAAGCAAAACATATTTAATAGTACATAACTAAGTGAAATTATTCAAGGTTATGTGTGCAATCAAAGATGATGACATTATAATACACGTTGCGTGTAGCAAAATATTAATGCAAGTAAAAATACCTTAAATAATTGTTGAACTGTTGAAAGTGTATAGTTTCAATTCACATTACCAAATGAGTAATTCTTCCCAAGTTTAATTACTCTTATAGTAGTCAATACTTACTTATGGCTGGTAAATTAATAGAGGTCAACCACAAGTTTAAGAACACTTAATTAAGCGCCAAGAGCTCCTCACCTGTGTTGATGCATCTTAAAAAAAAAAGACAATAATAATAATAATAATAATAATAATAATAATAAAGGTAGTGGGTCGATCAAAGACGCCGTTTAAATGTGTGTGTTTATTTACATTGTAGTATTTGATCTACTTCCTAAACAAAAAAATGCTCTCAGCACAAAAGTTGCAAATTAACTTAACATAGGGCAGTTGGCTGGGTCAATTCTGTGAAGCCAGCCAGCCCTAGCGTATGGATATTTAATGAATGCAAAACAGGACGAGCCCGTATATAAATAGTAACCATCTCCGTCAATAACACTCGCTGTAGACACGGGGACGAGCATAAATCGTCGAAACATTTGTCAAATAAATACCAAATATTAGTGTATTTGATTTGGCACTGTGGTTAGATGATCAATGATCAGTGAAAAATGTTGTTTCTAAGGTTAGTAGGTCGTATGACAATAAAATTAAGCTTTAAGAAGTGTCAAAAAACCAAAACTTTTTACTCACTTTGGTGGTCGAATGGTCTAGACTCCAAGGCGTCAGTCACTCTCGCAATAGATTGGAATGAGGTGACGGAGAAATCGGGGTTCGAATCTCGATCGGGTGTACCGAGGGTGATTTTTCCTTAATAGTTTTATACGCTCCCTTCACACGAATTCGGGTACACCTCCTTTAAATTCAACCTTCTTCGTACCTAACACATTAGCATATTATGCATATAGACAGAACGGGTAGTCGGTCATACAAGGTGCAAAAAAATTAATAATAACTGTTCCACAGCTCAGAATGCAAAATATTTTGTTTTAAAAATATAGCTATTTAACATATTGGAGGAGGGGGAGGTTGTAAGGTATTTTGACTATCCATAATCACAAAACTATACTCAAGAAGCTTATGGAGATTCGTGTGATTTTTCTTCATTTTATTTTTCAGTATTAAATAAAAATAAAACTCGAATGTCAACATATAATAATAATTTCTCATAAAACTTATATACTTCCTCCATAAGAACGAGTTCCAGCTCGAAGGAAAACTTGGCCCGCTCTTTATAAGACATCGTTCTTACTGAGTGAATGGCCCGGAACAGCCCCCTTCATACGATTCGCTACCAGCGGCGGCTGCATGCAGCCCACCAACTCGCCAGACAGGAAGGCACGGAAGAAAGTAATTTATAACATTTTGAAGGAGAATACGAAATGTCATCTTAGCTTCTTCTCCCACAAGAGACGGCTTGTGTCTTTTATGGATCTAACGCCACCCGCCTACCCCACCCCAACCCCTTTTCGAGAAACTTTGTTCTGAAAACAACAAAGAAACTGTTTTAAGAGAGATCATTTGACGGGAGGAGAACCGTATTATTATACTAAGAAGAGGAATGGGCTCGAGAAAACGTTCCGTTTATATGGCAGACAGTCTCATTTCACCCCTACCAAATTCTGGTTAAATTTGTCTGGATAACTCCAAGGTATAAGAACTTGTCAAGTCATAATAAAGTTGAAGACTCATCCGCCACTGTCACTGGAAGTAGATAGATAATTTATCCACATTGGTGAGCACGCGGGTTAGGTATCACTCTCTTTTGGCCTGGTTTATAGGTGACGTAGAGGTCAGGTATTGAGCCCCGGTTTGATGTACCTAGGGTGTTTCCCTAGATTGTTTCACACTCTCCCCCTACCCACATGTGGATGCATTTCATTTAAATAGTATCTTAATCATCTCTAACCCATTGGCGTAATTAAATGCGGATAGCCTGGACGAGTAATATAAAAAATCAAACTGTAGTGTATTTATTAAAAGGCATAGGCTATCTTATATGATTTTAGTGGCATATTTTGAAAAATCTTAATACTGTGAGTTATAAGTATTTAAAATGTTCTAAATTATGAAAATAGAGGACACCCAAGAATATGTAAAAATGGGCAAAAAGTCCCCTTAAGATGAGATGGAAGGGGACGCAAGTTTATGTCAGTATTTTGGCATTTTTATATAAAAAAAATTATTGTGGTTAAAATAAATCAAATTTTGACTCAGTGAAAACTTTTAGTTTAACTTTCTATACATAGTAATCTCAAAAGAGTTTATGAATATCTGTCATGGGCATAATTGGGATTTGATGATAAACTTTTTAAATAAAAAAGTCCTAGTAATATTTCCGTTATGCCTGTGGCATATATTCATGAACTGTTGAGATTACTTTATGTAGAAAACTAAACTAAATGTATATATTTTTTAAATTGAAAAATGACACCTGGACATGAGAATCGAACCCGGGACCTTTGGCTTAGTACGCCAATAAGCACTGAACTCTCCAGGAGTCATCCCGTGCCCGGGGTCATTCTTCAGTCATATTTTAAGGCAGAGGCACCGGACGATTCCTGGATAGCTCAGTGGTTAGAGACTTGACGTACTAAGCCAAAGGTCCCGGTTTCAATTCCCGTGTACAGGTGTAATTTTTCAATTTAAATAATATTAGATGCTGCTATAACCGTAATTAACAATTAATATAATAGCTTGGATTGTAAATCCATCTAAATGTATCTACTTAAGCAATGTTTTACTGATTGGGGCCAAAAACGTTATTTTGCTATTAAAACCGCCAAAATACTGACTTTAACTCGCGGCCCCTTTCATCCCAAATTATTGTCTTCACATCTTGAAATAGAATCGATGCAATGAGATCTCCGTGGACCGTAATATTCATAGAGGATGCCTAGCTTTATCTTCCGTGACTATACATTGTAGCGAGCATCCAGACGAATTGACAGCTGATTATGAGAACGTCTGATATCGACAATGAACATTGATTGCCTACTTTTCTACTGATCCCTTATGAAATAAACTCATTTGGGGGATGGAATAAGGGATACTCCCCCTTCCTCCAACTCAGCAAACCCCTGCCTCAATCTTGCAGATGTCTATCTCTTTATCCGTCTAGTATTATTTGTTAATACAATTTTTTTCGAAAAAAAAATTTATTTATCATCTTGCACTCTTTGTTTAACGTCGAACATTTATTTTATAGAACAAATACAAAACATATTATTATCCTCATTATTTTTGTAAGTTACAAATTATGAAATTATTTGATAGTTTTAAACATAACAATTCAAGATTTTTTTTATTAGATTACTTAAAAACTTTTATTTAAAAAACGTTCACTTGGATTGAAAGATTAAATCAAGAACATTTGTGTTTTATTTTATTGTTTTACCAATATGCATCTTACTGCCTGTTCGAAATGTATAATTTAGCTTTAGCTTATTTAAAATCACGCCATTCATCTGGGTAGTAAAAAAAACCGTGTAAAAAACGATAATTTGAGTCCCAATCTCCCGGGATAGTGAAGGACAACTGTGCCTAGCTAAAAGAATTTCTTTTTATTAATACGTTAGACACAAAGGTTATTTTGACAATCTAAGCAGTAGATGGGATAAAGAAAGTTTAGAGGAAATGCACCCACGTTATCGTGGAAAAATGAAGAATAGCATGTGAAAAACCCAATCAATCCCAGTGAATCCGATCAAGATTCAAACCTCAACCTCTTGCCTCAACGGTCATTCAGTATAATTATACCTAGACAGCGTTATTGTGGTGCGGGGATTAAAATCCGTTAGTAGATTTATCATTGACAGATATCAAACTGGTATATTTGTTTTAATTAATCGTCAATCCTACGTTTTAATAACGTCAATATTTTGACTGAGAGATTACAATAATAAATCGCGTAGGGTTGTACCCGCTGAAAGATATTCATACTTTGGTATTAAGTAGCTTTAGAAAACAAAAGCTAATCAATCTCTAAAATGCAGATAGCTTTTTATTTATTTGAGGTATTTAATTTGAACCTTCTGAACCGATTGATTATATATCAGCATACGGCTTACAAGCGGTATTTAAAGTGCACTTTCTAAACAAACATATAATATCAGCACACAAGTTATAAACTAACTTAGTTTTAGAAAATACACAACACCCAGTCCCGCAGACGTTAACTCAACACTGTGTAAGGGAAAGCCTCGATTTCACCAATTATATTTTTTCGAGCACGTCAGTAGTTGAAACCGGGTCGTAAGGGTGTGCGAAGTCAGCTTTTTCGATTCAAAGCTAAGTGGAATCGAATATATAAATTATAAAATATTCCCAAACCGAATCAAGGTTCAAGATTTTTGTGTAAAGAAATATGATGTGGATATTTTAGTTCTAGACTCATAAGCATTAAATAAAAGTGGATTATTGCAAAAATGTAGGTGACCTGGCGGTCAAGGGGTAAGGTGTCGGACTTCTGGATTAGGGGTCTTGGGTTCAATCCTCGGTCCCGGCACAGATTTATCTGATTGCCAAACCCTTCCTTCACCTCTGACAAGATGTGTATTAATCACAACTTGTGAATGTGAGGAATGCCAGGCCTCCACCGTGGTTCGGATTTCACGTTAAACTCTAGGTCCTCCATTTCATCTCACAATCACCCTACCATTGCACATTAGCGTAAGTGCGTATAACCCGAACGGGTAGTAAGATGCGGTGATGATGATGAT
>CABFWB010000794.1:109168-127068 GCA_902151455.1 Timema bartmani
AGGGGGGGGGGGTAGGATTTGCAATTAGCCATTTTCAGCTTACATACAAGGTAGTAAACACAAAATGATATATATAAAAGGGACTAAAAAGAGAGGGGAGGGATGATTTCGAGTGGATTAGCTACCGATTGAGCTTTCACAGTCAATTTCAATCATGAATATAGTTTACTTTGCAAATGGATGTTTGACTATCAACCCCATGTCTACTAACCAGCAATATTGTTGAGCTTTAGGAAATACCAATTACACTTTTTTTAACAGCACATTAATAATCGCGCCGATGGCCGAGAGGGCTATGGCATAAAACTCGCAATGCATTTATTTGATCACCAATGAAGGGAAGGTCAAGTTTCGAGTCCCGGCTAAATGCATTTAAGGGGTAGTTTTATCCCATCCTACCTCCAGGTTATTGCGGATGGAATAGGCCTACTTCAAAAATGCTCTAGTTACCTCTATCCTTTAAATTAAGTTACTCTTGTACTGAACGTGGAATACAATGTCAAACTCTTGTAGTTTGATTTTAAGGTGACGAGCTCAAATCCAAGACGGGTTTGTTTTGGGTTATTTTAACCAAATGGTTATCCACGCTCTTTCTAAACAAATGCGAGTGCATTTCATAGAATTACTACCTTTATCACCCCTACCCCACTAGAGTAATTATAGGTGTATGGCCCAGCCATACTAGTAGTAAGACGCGAAGGAATAAGTAAATAAAATACATTAAATTTAAAAATATATTAGGCAAAATAATGTTTAGCGTTTTGACGAAACTGTGACTGTCTGACCTTGCTGAGCGGTAAGGCCAGTAATTGTATAAATAGTGACCGCATGATCTAAGGCGCTACTCTCACAATGTACTAGACTGCCGATGACGGTAGATCGTGGTTCGAGCCCGGTCATGTGCATTGGGGGTGGTTTATCCTATAGGGTTTCCCAATCTCTCGCTCTCTTTCTATCTCTAAGCAAATGTGGGTAAACTTCTTCTAAATTCAACCTTCCTCATTCCTAGACCATTAGCGTAATAGTACATAAGCGTATAGCCCGAATGGGTAGTAAGACGCGGTGCTTAAAAAATGTGTGAGTAAATAGTTGTAGGTGGTTAAAGTGGACGCTACCGATTGAGCTGACGCTTCAAACCTATTATTTAGTGAAAATCAATCATAAACCTGAAATATGTAACGGCGTGCAACAATAATAACGATCAAGTCAAATGGGGCACAAAAGGATTGAATGCATATCTCTCTTTTCCACCAAAGTTTCAAACTGTCCCATCAACACAAGCAACCCTAAAATATCTCATGTGCAGACAATGTTCATAGATTCATATCATATAATCGTCCAGTTTCCGAACACAATCAATGACAATCAATCGCATCCCTAAAGCGCCGATATCTGTGGACCCACGAATACGACTTTTTACTAAAGCAGATTGCACAACGAGGACAAAGAGTAAGAGGATGAAAGGGGGGTGAGTGAGGGAACATTATTCAATGTGTGCAAATTGCCAATAGAAAATCATTTGATATACAATTTTGAAAGTGAGACAAAAAAAATTGTTTCATTGCAATTCCTGTCATTTCATTGTAAATGTTTCGAATGTTGGCAACAATTTTCCCCTCACTCCTATTTCCCCTTTTTAGTGTTGCACAATAAAAACGGGCAACCGTTTTCGTTAGAGAAAGAGTGGGATGGATTTAGTTGAATTCAATCACGAATCAAGAAAAGTTTATTCCACCGTACAAATTAATATTGGCTGAAATTAATTTCATGATCAAACCTTTTATCATTACATCGTAACTTTTTATTGTCAGTTATTACGTTTATATAGTAATCAAAACATGGGTATCCTTTCAATAATATGTCATGCGAGTTATTCAACCAATCGATATTATGTTTATCATAAATAGCTAAACACGCAATACGGGTCTAATGGTTATATAAGTGTGAGAGAGTTTACAGTCAATTCTATTAAAAGTATTGAAACGCAGTGCAAGAAACTTTTAATTTATGTGACTAGCATCCTTAAGGTCATTCGACAATCAAGATTTTATTGCACAATTTAAACAAGTGTATAATTATAGGCTATACATTTGTATTCAATGATTTCAAATCAATACAGTTCATGAGTTAAAAGGGGTCATTCTTTCTATCTTATGCTTTTTGCGTACCAGTGTTAAGGTAAAGTAATTAATGTATGGCGCTAAAATTGATTTAAACTAAACATTTATATGAGATGTACACAATGAAATAGTAATAATGTTAATAATACAAATATTTCAATGGAATATTAATTTTAATAATACTACTAATATAATACATATTTCAATGAAATATTAATAAATGTTAGTATTATTAATAATAATGTTAGTATTATAATTACTTCATTTTGTACACCTATTGTGAATATTTAACTATACTTAATTTCAGCCCCATATATTAATTACTTTACCTTAACAATGGTACGCAAAAAGCATAAAATAGAAAGAATGACCTCTTTTAATTCATGAACTGTAATGATTTGAAATCAATGAATTAATATTTAGAGAAATAATTAATCATAAACGTGTTTAAAAGTGTGAAGTAAAATGGAGATGGTCGAATGATCCTGAGACCCCATTCCGGCCAACCGAGAAATTAGGTACACGATAACCCTCGAACCAGAATCTTATCGAAGTGCAGTTTTTCTGCATTCTTAATTTAATAAGATCAGTTTAGTAAGGTTTTTTTCATTTTAAAATAATTATTTTTTAAATATGTTGTATTTTTTTCTTAAATAAGGTAAATAGGCTTGGTTACTGGTCTAAATTCCACTTTTTTTTAAAAAAAAAGATTACAGAAAACCACAATACGACGCCTATTTCAAATTGTATAGTTAGCCTGTTTGTAGTTTATACTCGAACAAGTTTTATAGGCGTTGATGTTTATATATGCGTATAGCCCCAATGAGTACTTACACGAGTACACGGTGAAAATAATAAATAATATTAATCTTGGTGTCTTTCTTCCTCAGCATTTTACTATTCTTCCGGGATATAGACATTTTAATTAGGCTTGTGGGGTATAAATGAGTAAAGTATAATTTAGAGGGAATGTAGACGTAAAGACAAATATATTTTTAAACAGCCTTAGTACGTCCAGCAGGGATTCGAATATCGACCTTACCATCACCGGCAAACCAAACTTGGTACCATATTTATGTAATCAAGATTCGTATGTCAATCCCCCTAACCCCATCTAATCGATATGAACTGCTTGTTATTCGTAAACTGGTAGATTGGTCGACTCTAGTGTCTATTGCAACAGTGCCCAATCTACCTTGGGAGGGAAATCATGGTGCAAATCACGTAGGGTCAAAAGTAGTGTTCAGTCCTGATGAACGGCCCAATAAAAAAGACATATGCATTCAGTGTGACCTTTAGCTCTCAATCTAAGCTCGATATACTACAAACAACTCTGGCCGGAAAGGCATGTCAAACGGGGCCGCATCAAATGAACTGTTAAACAGCATCACAATGCGCCCTTGTCAAGACAGAGGTCATCTTCTGGCCTGCTTTCCGGTCATGACGTCATCATCATACAGATCTTTGTACTTTCTTTTATCCCGCGACCTCGAGTGGGCTTTTCACAGAGCTTACATTTATATGTACCCTATGTTCTTATTTACTGTAGATCCTTTGAGCATTATAAGCGCATGCATCGAGACCAAATGCGTTAAATTTACCAGAAGTAATTGTTTGAAATGGTGTTTCTTATAATTAAAAGCTTATAAAATACAAACAAAAGGTTCCTATTCAAATAAATTACAGAGGATCGAGTTTTATTAGGAAAATATTTTGTCTCGGTACTATCTTCTTAGTTTTAAAACTGGGGTGATATATTGCAACGTCATTTTAGAAACAGTATTATATTGTACTAACGTGAGTTTTCTGTTTTAAGAATCAGTTTCAAGTTATTTTTTTATCAAATTAAATGTGAAAGTGAAGCTTCTCCGCTGAAGAGCGCTTTTGAGTTGAACGTGCCGGAACCTACTTGAATCCATTTTAGGAGCAGGTATAGTTTAGCCGCATAGTTAAATATTTCCAAGTCCCCCATCAGAGAGACATTAGTGCAGTTCCTTTGACTTACGTTACTCATTATTTACTCTTAGATTAAACCAATGACCGATATACTTAGCTCATTCAAAAGACCTTCTACTTAGTAGTATAAAGGTTACGGTTCGAATTCCGTTTAAGGACCCGAAAAATGTATCGGTGTGAAATAGTATTTGCTGGCAGGTTAACGGATTGCTGGTCCTAGGATTAAATAAGAGCTGTTGCCGCTAATAGCTTGTTGGGGCACTTATGTAATTAGTTTGAGTCTGACTCCTTAGAATAGTCGGTAGCACTTCTAGCTAGTGAATTAAGGGTTCGTTTTCCCACATGTGTATTAGTGGTGAAATCGTGTCTAGCCCATTCACAGTGACGAATTAACGGCTGTGGGACTGCATTCTGTGTCTATTATTAATTATAATTATAATTATTACAATTATTATATTATTATTATTATTATTATTATTATTATTATTAAAGTTGTGTACTATTGGTTCGACATTTGCACTTTTAATACCCCAAATAAAAATGTATTAATTATCTATTACAGACCAAACAGACCACACTTTCGGAGTGATTAGAAAGACGCGTCTACGCCGGCGCAGCATTGTTGGCAGCACATGTTGTCAACAAGAACGTGAAAAAGCCGTTAAAAATGTTGACAACATTCAGTTTGGCAATATGTTGACAGCAAAATAAAAAAAAGTTTGCCACCAGTGAGCGGTAAACGTCAAAGAAATATTAGAAAAACATGTTGCCAGCATTGATATAAACTCGCAACGTTTTTGTCAACATAATTAACAGCATATAGTTTTGCTTAGAAGCTCCACCTGACAAGGTTTGTGTTCGTATTGCATGATTTTAGTCTTGTGTACTCTATTTATTTTTAATTTATTAATTTTAATTATGTAATGGAGTCTATAAAGAAAAGTTACTTTAATATAGATGCACAGAGATCGGTCGGATAAGTGGGGACAAGAAACATGATGCATGGTAAGACATTTCGGAGTTAATATTGAAAGAGTATAGTAAGAAAAAATTAAGGGTTTAACGGCACAGTTATATAGTGAATTAAAAAGGTAAACAGATAAACCATCAGGAAGCGGAACTGAAGAAGTTTATTCCTCAAAATGTTTTGCCTATAAACTTCTATACCTATATTCTTATCAGCATCCTGAACTCAAACTAAGTCTTGACAATAATCTTAATTTGATTTAAACACTTTCTTTAAGAAAAACGTCAACATTTCTTGTCAAAATTCATACGATTTGTAGCCAACTTATGTTACCAATAATGTTGTACCGGTGTAGACGCGGCTTAAGGCGCGTGACCAGGGTTACGTCTTATCCTTAACCTAATACAACTTGTTGGAATATAAAGTTATGTCAATGGTGAGGTTCTATGTGGCTATGCACACATGCCTGAGTAAATCCTTTTCTGCAGAAGTTTAACAGAGTAAAAATACAATAGTGGGATGCGCAACATTGATAGTACACGCTACATTTAAAAAAATGGTTCAACAAAATCATATATACTTTCTCATATATAAATGTCAATTTTCCAAAATAAGCTAGCAGTTAACCACCCTCAAATGAACTTTTCCTTTAAAAACAAGTTTATAATGCTATTTACAATGTAAAACATAGCCCAGATATACATAGTGAACAAAATCTCAACGGTCATTTTCAAGAGACTTCAAATGTTCATAAATCAGTCATAAGTAAACTATTTTTCAATTATTTTTAGAAAAACAAACAAACATACATCACTATTCATCATGTAAAACCCTACCGAGATACCCATTTTGAAAAAAATTGTTGAAACCATTTTCAAAAAGTTTAAAATTTTCAAACATTAGTTATTAGTGAAACTACTCTTAATTTTAAAGCTAGAATCCAAATCACGATTTGATCTCGAGGTATGACCATATCTAGTTATCAAGTTTGAATGAAATCCGGGTAACAGTTTTGGCTTGGATAGCCCCAGGTATAGCTGGACAGACAGAATTCAAAGACCCACTATTTTGAGTTTGGGGGCTTACAAAACGTCAAGATCCATCATAATCTCGAGGTCGAAAATGATCACGATTATAATACTTTGTCTAAATGATAAAGTAAATGTAGACCTGCCACTAGATCAATTATATTGAACACACCTTATTTGAATTGATAACACCTTCAAAATTCATTGATTTGTTAAGTATATTTATCATAAAACACGCTTTATCGTTCCTATTAGTGTTAAAATGTCTCTGCTTGAAAATAACCATTTATTAGTGACACTGCCAAACAAAATCCAGAATGTCCAATAAACTTACCTAATGTACTATTGAAGCTTTGTTTTAAAAATAGGTTCAAAAAACATGTTGCCCCACCTGTCAGCCGGTTGACGTGAAAATAGCCTATAAGGAATAACTACAGGTTAAAAATAATGGCTGCAAAAACCTCAAGGACGCCAACGCCTCTTACAATATCATGCAATATCCAAAATAAAATAAAATGTGTATAAAATAATCGTGCAAAGTTCTTAGAATGGGACATTAGCAAGTTGCAAAAAAACATGTGCAGACGAAGGTGGAGTTTTGTGTAGAAGACCTATAGCAAAACATAATCATCGGTCTAGTTCGTTTGTCCGAGACTCACGAACTCCAAAACCATTTGGTGTTTTTTTACATTTTATTTTGTAGCTTTAGTGAGCTTAAATTGCAAGAATAATAAGCCCTCGCCTTACGCGGCTAATTTGTTCCGCGAAGGTAGAATGGTCCTTAAGGGTGTATGGCCCAAAATTAATAATATAATAATTATATATATATATAATTAGGTCTTCTTGAATCAAACTTGGATCAGTGCATTAAATATAGATTAAATGTATATTTTAAGCACAGTGTTTACTCAAAGTGTGAAATTTCGGCATCTAATGCAACAATTTTTATAAAAAACCAAATGCTGCAAAGATTTCATATTTGGAATGTTAGCAGTAGGCTACTTGAGGAGGTTTATTAATTGAAATAAATATTATTTCAATGAACCTCAATTAATTGTGTAAAAAAATTGCCAAATAAATGCAATATTCAATTAATTATTTTGTATACTTAAACGTGTGTAATAACTGGAGGAAGTAAATCAATTAATGCCGACTTCTTTTAACTTTATAATTTTACTTCATTCACATTAATATTCCATCTGAAACTCATCAAAACTGATACGAGCTGAGGTGCTTCATATTTTGCCCCCGGATTTTGAAAATATATCTGATACAGCCCCCGGCCTGGTCAGAATAGAGCAGACAACTCATCCCTTCACACTCCAAGTCACTAGCTGTCTGTCCTTGAAACCATAAATCTGTCGCTAATAGTTTTAGCATGTTTGTATAGTTTATCGTCCTGACACATCAACATCTCTCTTTATGGATTGTTACCTGGCTCTCCACCGTTTTCAAGTCAGTGTGGCAAGTGCGACATTGATGAAAGGATTTTTTTTCAATGTGGCTGAGGGTAATTGCATTTAATGTCTTTAGGGATGTGTGAAGTGTAATAATAATAATAATAATAATAATAATAATAATAATAATAATAATAATAATAATAATAATAACAATAATAATGTTAAAAAAATTATTTAAAGAAAATTGTCCCACAAAAGTTTAAAGATGGCAGAAGAGAAGGGCAAAAGGCATAAGCATTCCAAGGCAATGAAACGCTTTTAGGAAGAAATTCTGAAAGCCCAAATCGCTGATAGCTTCAAAACTTCATCCCAAGACTTTCCAGCCACTCCACGGCTGACGAAGATAGGTTTTTCAGTTCTCAACGGAACGGAACGGTAGCATCAGCTTTCAACTTTTCCTCAACGACACAAACGCTATCTTACAGATTTTTCTCAACATTAGCTCTGTTCAAACACCTTTAAATACAATGTGTTTTTGACATAATTATATATAGGTTTCAAAAGCTAAATAGAGTTTCTATATTTTCGAGAAGTACTACATAGGTTCACTAATAAAACAAAACTTGCTCTCAAGGTAGAAACAAACAAAATGGCAATGACGCTACCACCAGTGCATCAGTCTACTGGTAACGCCATCTATTATGTTTAAAGTGGCGGTTGATAGATATCGTCATGGCGTCTCTTAAATAAATATTTTTACAGAAATATGTACTAGACTCGCTACCAAAGTATATCAAATTGCTCGCGGGTTGGTTATTCTAATATATAAAACATGTTTATTTTGGTTAGTAGATTTTTTCCTGTGGGATTGTAATGTATTTGCTTTAACATAATTGTTTTTACAGCTTGATGCAACATAAATCACAATACTTCACGATGAAGAAATAATAAAAGGTTTTACCAGATCAACAATACGTTAGGGCTTATTTCATCAAAAAGCCGCGGAGAATAATATTTCTATCTGTCGACAAAAGCGATAAACGAGAATATTTTAAAACCCGTAACTATGGTTCAGCTTTTATTTCACCGTGTCTTACTATCCATTCAAGATGTAAGTACGCTAATGGGGTAGGAGACGAGTAAGTTAGATTTTAAGAGAAATGTAATTACATTTGCAAAAGGATCATGCGAAACAGTATAGGAAAAACCACCCGCTAGGGATTCGAACGCCGACTTCCCCGTCACCAGCAAGTCAGACTGGATGAGCCCAACGTTTAGTCCGCGTGCCCACTGATGCGGTTCCTCTAGTTCTACGTAGAGTGAATGTGATATACACTTTGTCAACACCCGACCCTCTCACTAGATAGATTATTAAGTGGAAAATATCAACACAAGTCTAAGGCTAAGTACTGCCATACTTGCAGCTTGGGCATGTATTCCTGACCACTTTAAAGGCCATATAAAATAGCTTATCCCGTCTAAGTTTGCAGAAAAACCACTGCATATGCTCAAGAATACTTTCAGGAATACAGGGGCTGGTCGCCGAGATCTAGACGCAAAGCCTTGTTGTGTATTTGGATGGCTGTGCTATTAGCTTAATATATGTATGATTTTTCAGTTGGAAAGAAATTACTTACACAGCTCTTTGCTTATACCTTTCATTTGATTTGCACCTGTTAGTAAAACTCCACAATTTTTGCAATAGGAATTAAAGGAAAACTTGCATAACAAAGGGAGGAAAACATTTCAGAAATAAGTACCTCCAGCCTCAAGGGAAACGGGAAAGAACAACACCCCGCCTCTTTACCTATTTGTCATTCAATAAGCGAAGCTTTCTTGTCAAAAATTATGTATAAATATACATATTTCAATTTTACTTATTGAATTACACACTCGCTAATTAACATAACAAGAGCTGCTAGAGTTTAAGAATAAATATACATTTAAGAAAGCCGCAAAAGCAACAAAAAAGTTCGTGATAAAGCTGAGAGGCAAATGTATCGGAAACTGAATACGAATGAGGGCGGCAATGCGCCACACTAGTGTGCGTTTGGCACACAAATGGATTCTATGCCAGGCTAGCGCGGGGTACACAAGGCAATGTGTTTCGTTTCCCAGGCAATACAAATCACTCTGGACTCCCCTATACAAACACCACCAATACTCATTGGGAAGGGGGGGGGAGGGGGTAAGGAGGTTGGTTACCTTCCGTACACGCGGCCGGGGTAGGGAGCGCTAGGACGGACGATGTACACGATGGTAAACTTGGACCTTGTTAGGCACCCGTGCAAAAAAATATATTTTTGCTTAGAAATAAACAGAAAAAAAGTGTAAAACGATAACTAGACCAATAAGAGAGTATACAATAGTTGAATGTGGGAAGACAAACGCTAGAGAATAAAATTAGTTGTAATAGTGGTAGTAGAATAAGTAGGATCAATTTATTTTTATTTTTTTAGCACCGCGTCTTACTACCTGTTCAGGTTATACGCATTATGTACTAACTACGCTACTGATTTGGGGATGAGTAAGGTTGAATTTAAAGGAAGTGTACCCGCATTTTCGTGAAAGGAGAGTGAAGCCCCGTTTTGGAAAAACTAACCTCAGTACATCACACCGGGATTCGAACCCCGATCTCTCTGTCATCGGAAGTTTAGTCTAGTGCGAGTGTGACGTAGTGACGCCTTTGACCATGCAGCCACCGAAGCAGGTAGTCGTAGTATTAATAAGAGAAATAGTAACGTAAGTATAATCAATTACGCAGTAGTAGTAAGAGAAGCGGCAACGATTGAAA
The DNA here is from genome assembly GCA_902151455.1 of Timema bartmani. Classification (NCBI taxonomy): domain Eukaryota; kingdom Metazoa; phylum Arthropoda; class Insecta; order Phasmatodea; family Timematidae; genus Timema; species Timema bartmani. Next base: position 119,434 of record CABFWB010000794.1, read on the forward strand.
CAGAAACGGCATCAGATTCAGAAGTAGTAGAAGCATCAGCAGAATCAGTAGAGATTCAGAAGTAGTAGTAGCATCAGCAGAATCAGTTGAGATTCAGAAGGAGTAGTAGCATCAGCAGAATCAGTAAGAGCAATAGTCGCGGTTGCGGAAAACGGAAATGAACCTATTTCCAGTTGAGTGTTTCTGGTAAATGACCGTCCATGTCATAGTTTACTAGATTGTTAACTCAAAGCCTAAAACAAATCTATAAAAAAAGTAAGCGTTGACTTCTGTCTTAATGGGTTAACTTATTTAGTTTGCTGACTAGGCGGCCATAAATGGTACTGTCGTTAGAATTTCCAAAACCAGAACTATTTAAAAAAAAACTTTAACCTGGGATAGCTAAGATATTTTAAAAGATTGTGTACTATGTATAGTAGGATTTCTGTAGAAAAAGCTTTTTAGAAAACACAACCTTTTATGCAGCTATTTATTTTACAAATTATTAGTGTTATTTTATAGGTAGTGATTATATCTATCAAAAGTGACCCATTCAGATCACATGACCTTATGTATGAATACGTGAAAGTGAAGACGGTAAATTTTATATGTGTAAGATATGCAAAATATAAAAACAACTTTCATAAAATGGAATTTCCAAATTTTTATTTTAGTTCCATGTCAATCAAATAAACAAGATGTTTCCATAAATTTGCATTGTGTTAAGAAGGAGAAATAAATTTTGAAATTATAAATCGTAGCATCCTTTCAACTTTAATCCAGAGAGAGAAATGTAGAAAGGGAAATAGTGTAGTGTCGTCTTCCGCCGCCACTACGGGCGCCGGGGAAAAAAAACCTAGCCAAATAAATTAATCTGAGAAGAAAACAAACTACGCAACTATCCCAGGGAAGGAAAATAAGAGCCATGAAGAGGATTAAACTCCGGGTTCTTTCCCAGCGGCAGACTCTTGTTGTTTTATGTACCCCCAGAGAGGCAGTCCTCGACTGGGAAAACAATGTGTTTTTACTTGGCAGATCGTACCCCGGAATACCGGGGCAGAGTGCCCAAGACTTTCACACCCAACTTTCTTGGAATAAAACGGTCTTCTTCTCTGTTGATTTTTTTAGGGAGGAAAAGGATGGTCTAAGATGTATTTATTTTATTGGCAGTTTTACGTGCACTTCAGACACCAATTGTTTGTTTGTTGGTGAATCTAGGGCCACTTTCAACGCCGAGGTCTTGTTTATACTACTTGCATCCTACTGAATACAAGCCAACAGCGTCAAGGCATTTGTCTTAAAAGCGCGAGACTCCCCTTCATTACATTGTTAGTAGTATTCCCATGTATCCAGGCAGTCAGGTTGCTATTGAGTTACTTCTTAACTATTTCTTCACACCTTCCACAATCAAATCCTTATCAATCCATAAACCTGGAAAGGGGGGATGGGGGGAAGCTCACAAATAATTATTAATATCCATAAATTACAAAGGGTATTTATACTTAAAATGTAATTTTTTTTCAGCAAATCATAGGTGCTAATTAATGTATATATAAATAATCTTACAAAGAGGATAAGGGTCTGTGAAAGCAGCCTGTAACTCGCAAAGCGAGTCATTCATTACCTTCCACACTTGTTATTGAATCAAAAAGCAAGATGGGAGGAATAGTCAACCGAAAGAAACTCCGAGTGTCAGCCGACTTATCAGGCTTATCTAGTCTTGTTTGCAAGTTACGGAGAAGTTGGGGTCCAAACACAGAGTGTACTTACGGTATTTTCCACCCATACACTCCTCCACCCCAATTTGGTTGAGGGAAACGTGAGGTTTACAAGGTTTTTACTCTTCCTAATGCAATATATTTGCTAGGATTTTCAATTAACACTTCATTAGACCTCCCTCACCGCAAAAATCATTTACATAAAAGCCCTCTGCTAGCTGACCATTACACGGAAAGCAGGGGAAAGGGTTGGATATATATTTTTAAAAGGGTTGCATATAAATTTTTAATTCCCACAGACATTTCCAGTTCTCACCTGCTGGTAGCAGCAGCTCCAACGATCGTGGGTCAGGGATGATACGGTCATGAGTAAAACTTTGGTTCAATAAAAGTGAAATAATATTACACTGCTCGATAAAAATAAAGAGCGTTTACACTCGACTAAAGAAAGTCAGCTGATACCGTTATGATCGCTCGGTTGAAGGGAGTTTTCACGGGTCTAAAGCGGAGATTCTCAAAGTGGGGTCCCCGATGTTCGTTCAGGGGGTCCGCGAGATCATCCTAGGAATCCGTGACATACCTGTATATATTGTTTAGCTCTTATAAAATAAAAGGGTAAATCACTGGTGTGTACTACACAAAATGGAGATACCTTTCCATATTAAAGATCGGCGGGAAAGTGAGACCTAAAAGTGGGGGGTTGGCCACGCCTCTTGTGCCCACATCTTTGAAAGGAGCATTTGGAGATTCACTTTTAGATTAGTTTTCTCGTCAGCCAGCACAAAGAACTTTCGGAAAAAGCGCTGAAATATTTTATGCCCTTTCCAACTACTTATTTGTCCAAGGAAGCCTTTTTTGCTCTTTGTGGTATGAAAAAATGTTAAATGAAATTGTCATAGTGTGGAATGAGGCTTAAGGAGATGATCAATAAAATTGCTTTAGATTTCAATTGTATTTTAAAGTCACACAAGCAGTTCAATTCTTCACATAAATTATCAGTGATTATTAATGTACAAATATACTACAGTATAATATATTTTATTTTCATTTTTATTGTAATTATTTTTATACTTATTTAAGAAAATTATTATGTCTAAAAATGTACAAAATTAATAATACCTAAATTTATTTTATATTGTAATTATATTTACATTAAAATATATTACGACTAAGTTATCCCCTTAATATACTATAAATTTATGATTATATTTTTTTTAATCGTTTATCCTACATCAAGGGGTCCGCAAATCAGCTGTTCCATGGTTAGAGGGTCCGCGTCACTAAGAAGTTTGAGAACCACTGGTCTAGAGGAGGTCAGATTATACCGTAATGATCGCAACAATTGATAGACATCTTAATACTAGTCTGGACTATAAGAATTTTATGGGTTAGGGATACATGCATTTGCGTGGGATGAGAGTGTAAACCCATTTAGGGAAAAGCAGTTCATTAAACCCGGTAGAAATCCGAACCCCGACCTCTCGTCACCAGCAAACCAAACTATATGTGACTGACATTTAGTCCACGTGCTCACCGATTCGAGTGATAGCAACAGTTAAATATAGGCCTACACATTACGTTAATAAACTCTGGTCTAAGAAATCAAGTAACTAAAGTACACTGTTTGAAAAAAATCACATTAAAAACTAATTCTTACGAAACTTTTGGCTACCTGTGTAAAAGCAACATTTTATTTTTTTCCCAATTTGCGAAAAGCTAGGTAAATATGTTAATCGGTTCTTCCGCTTTATAGCAATAATAAACCGAAATGAGTCTGTTACACACAAAAGTTTATAATTTCCTTTACTTGAGAAGTGTCTCCATTTCTAACCAAATTTTGATTAGGATTAAAATATTGCTATCGCTATTTCGATAACCAGTGTGTTAACTAAAAATAATCACCAAGCATTCTAATTAAACCGGATTATCACTCAGTAGGCTAACTATCTCATTAAGAATAAGCCCGGATTATTTCAGTTAGGTGTGCGCTAGTGTGATTGGTTAAGACTTTGACAGTTTGATCACCAATCAGGTGCACAAGGTTTTTTTGTTTGGTTTTGTTTTGTTTAAATCGAATTCTAGTTTGTTTGTTTTTAAAACTACTCTCCTGTTTAATTAGTTGAGTTTGAATAGTTGGGTCACTAAAATGCTCTTACAAAAAATAAGCCAAAAAGTAAATTATTTTCAACCCCAATCCACTCAACCCCCGCTACTTCATTTTGCAGGCGACAGTATGAACATCGACTAGGGTTAATTAACGCAACCCCTAGAGGGCAAAGGTAACCGCACGACAATCCAACTGAATCCTTATCAAGTCCCGGGCTCCTCCCCCTTTCGCCTACATCCCTTTCCCTCCTAGCCCCTTATTACAGAGGCACCCCCATCATGTGGAGACCACAAAGTTGAACGGGGTGCACTTGTGAACAACCTTCGCCAATCAAATAGAACACACATGCGTGTTGCGTTACGTAAAACACACAAACATGTACTCAATCACTTACGGTCTTTTCCAGAGTGGAAACAGTTTTTTTTAACACCACGTCTTACAATCTGTTCGGGTTATATAAGCTTATGTATTAATTAGGCCAATGGTTTTAGGGATTAGAAAGGTTATATTTATAGAAAGTGTACCCGCATTTGCGTGGAGTAAGAGTAGGAAATCGTTTTAGAACGACCACCCTGAGTACACCCGACTGAGATTCGAACCCCGATCTCCCCGTCATCGGCAGTCTATTCTACTGCGAGAGTAGTGCCTTAGAGCATACGGCCCCTGAAGCAGGCGTCTCCTTAAAAATAGGAATGTGACAAAATTAAAATATGGGTTGTATATTTTACGAATACAAATCTTTCATTTTACGTACGAATACTGATTCCAAATATAGATCTTAAAAACATACCGATTAGATACACCTATTAAGTTCAAATAAAAATGGAAACGGTTTTACCTTTTTCGTCGTGTCTCGGTACCCATTCGATTCACAGGGATCTATACTAATTACACTAGTGTGTTAGGAATGAGGAAGGTATAATTTAGAAAACATGCATCGGCATTTACGTTTAAGGAGAGTGGAAAATAATTTAGGAAAAAACACCTTTAATACACTTGGCCAGGATTAGAACCCTGACCTCCCTTGAGCTCGAAAATTAGACCGTGTACCCAACGGCACGTGTTAATAATAACTAGGTGTTGTTTTTGATATAATGAATTCATTATAGCATTCAAATATACAGATAATTGGTAAATTAATGATATTTTCTTTGGTCATTAGGTTTGTCCGATGATTAGAATCTATGATGGGCTAAATTGTTAACAATCAAAGAGCTCATTTGTACTACTCAACCTATTATAATATATATAATAATTTTAACATAAGTAACTCTCAAATTGTAAGACCGGCCGTGAGATGAAATGGAGGACCTACAGTTTAACGTGGAATCCGAACCACGGTGGAGGCCTGACATTCCTCACATTCACAAGTTGTGATTAATACACGTCTTGTCAGAGGTGAAGGAAGGGTTTGGCAATCAGATAAATCTGTGCCGGGACCGAGGATTGAACCCCAGACCCTCAGCACAGAAGTCCGACACCTTACCCCTAGACCACCAGGTCACCCCTATCAGTGTAAACCTGTGGATAAGCCGGACGAGTTGTAAAACACGATGTAGGCCTACATAAGTGTTGAACTGTACTAGACCTAGCGGAAAGGGCCTCAACGTGACGCTCTTATTGGTCTAGTGTTGCACCGAGTGTTGCATCTAGTTGAGCGGCCCGTGTGAAGGAAGCACCTGGACGAGAACATCCATGGTAAATACAAGGCTCCCAGCAATATCGATGTTGGGGACTGATCGCGATCATTTCTAAAGGTTTACTCGTCACACCTCGAGGGAGGGTGAATAGCCGATGTGATGCGGCAATCAAGGGAGGAAGGGTATAAAGCGCGCAAAGAAAGGCTAACTATCCCTAAAACCTCTATCCTACAAGCTTCAATCCTTTTTAACAAAGGTATCTTAGGTGAAAGTGTAGGAAACATGAGTCAACGGTAGTACTCTTGTAGTTTTTATATCAAAACTTTTTTGGTCAAAATAAATCAAATACTGCTCCAATAGAAACATAAGAGTTTAATTTTCTTCTCATGGTGATATCAACAGTTCTTTAATATCTGTCAAAGGTGTCCTGGAATTCGATGACAACTTTTTCTCTTCGTTTAAAAAGTGTGTCATCTAATGCCGCTATGTTCATGATAGGTGTTCAAAAACTGTTGATATCACCATGTGAAAAAAATTATACTCTGTTTCTTAAGGAGAAATATGTTATTTATTTTGGAAAAAAAAAATTTTTGCTCTAAAAACTGCAAAAACACTGCCCTTAGCTCGAGTTCTCTACATCCCAACCTTAAAATATGTACTCAATGGGTGGAGGCTTTAGGTGGGAAATAAAGAGGAACTGCACCGGTTATTTACGAATAAAGATACCGTGTGAAAAAATCGCCATGGGTGCAACCGGTACTTGATTGAGCACCAGAATTCCGAGCCGGAGACAGGTACACTATTTATGCGGGTGCCAGCACCACCATTTTGACCTAGTTCAGACTTTTAAAACATTTAATGAGAAACTCAAGGTTTCATTAATTATTAAAACAATTGCCGTAATTAGGAACTGTTCCTATGTGTTGACTGGCGATTTGTTCCGCATCCGGAATGCATCAATACATGTCTATCACAACACAACACTTACATACTTTAAAAATACACACAATAATTACACTTATTACCATAGTTATACGTTACGTATACACCCCAATAATCTTACGAAAAGACAAATTCTTACAACTATACAAAGCTAATAAATATACTTTAACGTATTTATACGTCCTGTTCTGTTATATGCAACTGTCACTTTTGATAGATATTATTAATACCTATAAAATAACACTAATATTAGGGTAAAAGGTTACCAATATTGAGAAAACAAAAATATGTTTGTATTTTCTATGAAAATCAAGGTATAATCCAGATTTTATTTAAAAAATATTATTTCAAATAAATTTGCGGCGTGTAATATTAACCAGGTCTCTTATAATTAAAATAAAAATACAGTTAAACGTGTTGTGGTTGTTTGTTGTGAATGGAAAAAATACCTTGGGGCCATAGCCGATTCGAAAATATTTGCTCTATAAACCAAGTACAAAACTGGTTGTTATTCATAACAAAGATGTTCGACTAAAAACATCAGCTCGTCAACAGAGATTCAATATAAATAGTCGGATGCCCTAAAAGAAAGAAGACCCACAAATAGAAACATTGTACACATAGTAACTCAGGAAACCAACCATAACAGTAAATCCCCCACCTAAAACGCTGCACATGGAACTAGAACGAGTGTTTATAACAGGGCTGGCTAAATTTTGGTATGGAAGTTATATTTTGATACACAGTGGAGCGAGTATAGGATCTATGTCCATTGCATTGGTCACACATTGATAAAAAAAAATATGTGGGCACGCGTATTAAGCCACATGATTTGCATGTGGCGGGGAGTTCGATGTTCAAACCCCTGTATGGTGTATTAAGGATTTTTTTCCTAAATGGGTTCTCACTCTCCCTTCACGCTAATATGAGTACATGTTCTCTAGATGATCCCTTCCTCATATCTCCCTCAATAGTGCAGTTTTTACTTTATTTTATTTATTTGAGGTATTTAACATTCAATTTCTGAACCGAGTGATTATATCAGCACTAAGGAATTTATATTAGGCGAGGGTGAAATTGCCCACCAATTTTGCCGGGAAAGGTATTTTCACATACCTTCCAGGATACTTTTACATGCCACAATCGACATGAGACCGACGGCTTTACTTGCCCTCCGAAGAAGATTGTGCTACGGATCGATCAAGAAAAATTCATCGACCCTTGCTGGGTTTGAACCCACGAACATCGG
>CABFWB010000794.1:135124-148357 GCA_902151455.1 Timema bartmani
TCTTATGTGGAGTGGTGATGATACAATGTACATTATTCCGTTCAGAAATCTTACGAGTTTATAGAAAGAGAGAGAAAGTCTGTGCGGTGCGCCGTACCATTTATTTTATAACCGCGTCTTACTTACGCCTATGTACTAATTACGTTTATGTGTTAGAGATTAAGAAGGTTGAATTTAGAGGAATTGTGCCCGTGATAGTGGAAAACTATTTAGGAAAAATCACCCTCAGTGCACCCAACCAGGATCGAACACAGGTATCCCTGTCATCGGCAATCTAGTTTATTGCGAGAGTAGCGCGTTAGACCGTGCGTTCACCGAAGCTCGTCTGATTATGTTTCCGGTGTTAACCCACTTAGGATAAATTAATCTTTAAACGTTGACATTTGGGATACCTAAATTTCGATTACTTTAGTACCATTTAATCAATTGAAATTATTTTACAGAAATCATAATAGAAAATCTTCCGTTTTGGAAAATTTTCCGTGTCACATCTCTAGGCCCAATACAAACGACACTTCTTCCCCTTTCTCCAAGTATTTAGAGATTTTTAGAGTGAGGTTGAACCTTGCACCAGCAAGGGTATGAAACCGAAGTATAGAATAATTCTGCTAGAAAGGAACTTTTCGAATTAACTTTTTTTTTAGATCAACAATGAAAGCATTTTACTTTTTTATCACCTATTTCATACCTATTTATATTATATTTGAACGTGTAAGCTGTGGATCACAAGACTTGACTTTTAAATACATATGTTATCACCGCGTCCAACTACCTGTTCAGGTTACAAGTGTATATGATAATAATCACTCTAACAGGGTAGGGATCAGGAAGGAGAACCTTATTAGAAGTAATCTACCCGCATTTGCCTAAAAGGTGAGTGGAAAACCATTTAGAGGAAACTACCCTCAGTAGACCAGACCGGGATTCTAAAACTGATCTCCTCGTCAAAAGCAGGTCAGTCTTACACGAGCGTGACGCCTTAGACCAATCAGCCACTGAGGTGGGTCTAGATAAATATTGTTTAAGTAACTTTTGTTGTAGGCCTACTCAAAAAAGTTCCTCCTTAGCTAAATTGGACTGTACCTCAGCACGGCACCCATTTCAATCCGTCCACGGCGTTAGATGTGTGTTTTCAGACATGCCGACTTTTCGCCGTCCGGCGGACACAATTCATTACGTTATAGGCAACGATATAGATAGTGTGTCACAGAGGTGTCGTGCTTTGTTCGTGTATTTTAAAATAGGTTTGAGTTTATTGATAATGGAGGCTCGTGAGGTAGATGTAGAGCTATTAATAACTTTAGTATCAAAGAGACCGGTTTTTTGGTATAAAAGCCTAGAAGACTACAAGTCACGTACGAAAACTACAGCAGTTTGGAGGGAAGTATTCAAGGAACAGAACCTGAACTTCAAGGAAATGAGTGACGAGGGGAAAAAATTTAAGTTTTTTTTAGACTTGTTAGTAGAATGGTTCTTCCCAACATGCGATTCCGTAGGCCACTTCTCTCATTAAAATTCGAAAATTGTTCCTAAAAATATTTTATTAAATTATCAGTTTAAACACTGCTACACAAACATCCAACATAAATGAGGAAACGTTCATAAGATAATATTTCAGGAAATAGTTTAAGCCTCCACATTTAATTAAATACCTATATTTAACAGATAACTAATAATAATAGAGAGCATATGAAAAAAGTTATTCATGTCCCATTACAATTGATATGATGAAATAATAATTATTAATCCAAGTGACTATTGATATTTTTAATACCTTTTCTAGGAACGTTCTCCCCGATTTTCTTAAATCTACACGTTCTACTGCCAGTGAAGTCACACCTCATGGGTCATGAAGAAATCAGTAAAAACTTTTCGCATGTCATTTGCTGACTTGTTTCCACGCGTGTCAGGAATGGCCTCAAGACCTACTATTGTGAGTGTGTCTTCAAAGCTATATCCGTCTCTCCTTCACACAAAATTATGCAGAATAGAGCATGCCTTTACTATTGTAATAAATAGTTTCATTGAGACGTTGAGTGGCCTGTGGAAAATTCTCCATTTATTTGATAAGATCCCTTGCAAGGTACCTATAAAAAAAACTGGCATTAAAAACATTGAAAATTAAAACTCAACGCACAAACAAAACATTGCAGAGTGATAAGGGGGTCTCAACCCCCCTTATTACCCATTTATGGGTGTCCATGCTTAGTAACCACCATCATATTTTTTTAAATACAACATTTTGATAGGCCTATTTAAGGTGGGATGGAAGGGAACGTGAACTAAGGGTAGTTTTTAGGGTTTTAAGAACATTTTTGGCCAAACTATGTTACGTGTCAAAATGACTATCAAACATTTTGACTCGTACAATCAAACAAACCCTCAGAATGGTGGAAATATATCATTACTAGTTCTAATACGTTCCTATCATATGTGGTAAAGATAAGACTTGCTGCAATATCAGCGGACGCCCTGCTCGACAACACCTCAATTGTCCCAGCGAACGAAGTATATTGGCCGTGAAAGACAACACGAGCCAACTTTTAATTTGCAAGCTGGTGGACGAAGAAATGAGCGAGGGATCGGTTGAGGAGAGGCCAGCTGGTCGGCTAGCGCACAGAGTCCGGTGGCGCAATATGGAACCAGCCCCTTCCCCCCTTTTCCTATACTTGGAATCGTAATGGCCAATTCATCAGATCCATTGGTATATATACGAGCCTGTCCTTGGTTCAAGTCACCTATATTGTATTCACCACTCGTCGGAGACACTGCTGCTAGAGACATTCTTTGCATCGTAGAGAAGACAACGATGGTTGTGGCGTTAGAATAACCTCCTCGCCGCAGATAGAGCTATGAAATTTAGCATGAGTATAGAGAGACATCATTGATTATGTCATTTATTATGTCATTGTGCCCTTAAGGCGTATTTTTTATTAATGGAGTTGTAGGATATTTCATGTAAAACGTCCTTAAGACTATGTTTTTTGTAGGTAACTCTTGTATGTTTACTTATGCCCTTATGGCATAATTTATCCTATGTAAATGTCCATAATACTGTGGTCACTGTAGGTAACTCTTTTTTTCTATGCCCTTATGGCATAGTTTATTTTGATGAGTTATGAGCTCTTCTATACAATGTCCATAGAACAAGTCTGTACTGATTTGAGGTACGCAACCTGTGGATAGGCTACTCGTCCTGAGTAGTGGCTCGCGGGACTATGTTTATTATGTACGGCCCACTTGAGGAGCCTATAGATTTGATCAAGTTGATCTCATTAATGAGTAATGTTATTGTCTCCGATGCAGGATAACTTAAAGTCTATACTATTGATTGCACTGGCACTACTATTTAGGAAAGGTCTGGCCATATTATTAATTGCTGCTAGATGCCTGGTGATTAACCACTGACTAGGTTGACAAGATCGGTTTCTCATCATGGAACATATTTCATTGTTATTTCTAACTCTTTGAGAAGTTAGTTCTCGCTAGCTGGCTAACGTTAATGTCTTACCTTGTAGCACCTTAAAACTAGGACTAAAATTATTAGGTTTATCTTGGTAGTAAATGTTATGTAATGTTGAAGTAAGCCAGACTGGCATAAAGAATAAATAGGTTATTCTTGTCGACACTGTTTCTAAGTTCAAATAACTTAGTGTCATTTTCTATTACCCTATTGGAAGTATTAGCGGCGGTCCTGTTTTGACGAGTTACGAGTTCTAGTGTTTACACCAATGACCCGAGAGTGCAGGTTGTAGGGTGTTCCCAGGTGCTTATCACGTGTTATTGAGGTGCTTCACACCAATAGTTACCAATCTGTTATTGAGGTGCTTCACACCAATATTTACCAAAATAACTAGTCATACTCAATTATTAATTATCTAATCATAATAAATGGATGGTTTGGATATTTAAAACCTATATTTCTATGTACTTCATTTTGTATGGTTTCTTAATTAATAAACTCTCTTTGTTAATCATGTATGTTATTCCTGTAATGTACATATATCCTATGAAGTAGTAAACAATAGGGTAGTTGGGTGCAGCTAAATCAAATATTTCTCCATTAGAAACATAGAATTTAACTTTCTAGGAATGGTAATATCAGCAGTTCTAGAATATCTGTCATGATAATGGTGGCATTAGGTGACAAACTTTTTAAATAAAGATAAAAAGTTCTCATCTAATTCCAGGACACCCTTTACAGATATTCAAGAGCTGTTTAAATTAATAAGTGTAGAGAATTATACTCTATGTTTCTACTAGAGAAAGATTTTATTCATTTTGGAATTGCTATAAAACTGCAAAAATACTGCCCTTAGCTCGCATTCCCTTCCATCCCACCTTGATAGTGTATTATTTTTATATTTGACTATTGATTGAATTAAAGGCTTTGGATTAGTTTTGTTTATTTCAGATATATCAGAAAAAAAATAACGAACATAAAAAAAAACCTAGCAATATTAATAAAGAAATCAAAGCAACTCGAGAGCAGCTAAGAGGGAACAAAGAGTGAAGCCATGCCGGAGATTTTCATCATCATGTCGTTTGTTCGACGGCGCGTCCTTTGGTATACACGGTGCCATGCCGGACACGGCGTCCGGCAAAAAGTAGGATCGTCTAAAAGAGGCCTAAGAAACTTCCATTTTTCCTCAATGAATAACCAAGAATCGTAGCTGTACACGAGTTGCCCGCATTTCGACGTCTCAACCTCAATGAGTCTTTACACTATGATCTTCTTTCATTGCCCTTCCCTTGCGCGAACGCACCCCAAAAGCGATGCAGCCCTCCCTTCCTCACCCCCATCTTCCTAACAAAAACATTCCTCCAGAGCTCATTTATCAATGTATAGGGGTAGACGGGCCACGAAAGACTCAACTGCTCACATCACACGCCACCCCCCACGTCAACCCCTAGAAAACAACACCCCTTCTCCTTTCCGTACACTAGAGTACGCTTCCTATCAAATGATTCCACTCCCACCGCCAACGTTACACAACGCTCATGGAGGCCGCACAGACACGAATGACACCGCAGTCGGGTTTGTCATTGGATGGGGAGGGTCATGTCAACACTGTTCTGTTTTGTTATAATAAAATACCCTGTAAATAAACCACTAAACCTTTCATTGGCGCTAGTGTAGCGGCTGGAAATTTAACAGTGGCAATTTGTGGGAGCAGTGTTGTACCCCGTTAATGTGTTAGGAGTGAGTAAGGTTGAATTCAGAGGAAATGAACCCGAATTTTCATAGGAGAGTGTAAAAAAATTAAGAAAAAACCATCCTCATTACACCCGGCCGGGATTCGAACCACGATCGCTCCTTCATCGGCTTCCCATTCTATTGCGAAAGTAACGGCTTAAGGAACTATTCTACCACCGAAGCGGGTCCTTAGACAAAATATCTCAAGACTGACTGGAGCGTGATCTGTTAGGTATAAGCGAAGAATCGCATTGGGGTGGGGGGGTACGCGACAGTACCACCAAATTTTGTTTATCATAATCCTTTTTTTATAGTTGAAGTCTAATGAACAAATTAACACAGATTTTGATGAGAAGTCATAGACTTTTAATAAGCCTTTCTTCGCTTATGCCACGGCTTTGTATAGCTTACCACTAGTACATAGTTAAATTTCCTTTATCTAAAGAACGCGCGCTTTCTAAACCGACTGATTATATCAGCACACAAGAATTTCTGTGAGCAAGAGCGAAAGGGCCAACTAATTTTGCCTGGTAAGGTATTTTCACATACCTTCCAGTTTTTTTTATTTTTTACATACCACAATCGACATGGGATTGACGGCTTTACTTTCCCTCCGAAGGAAGTTGTGCTACGGATTTTTATCACTCAAGAAAAATCCGTCGACCCCGGCTAGGTTTGAACCCAATAACATCGGGTCGTGAGGCGAGCACTTTACCCCAATACCATCGAAGTCGACTAGGACTTAATTAAAATCTAGAACAAGCGGTTGTACTTTAAAAGACAGAGGTTAATTATTTGATTCCCCTTTTTTTTTACTAAAACTGGAAGGGATATTTTGGTTTGTTCACGGCCCCAAAAGGAATACAGTACGTGATTTGGCAAAGTTTGAGAATCACTGGACTCTAGATTATAGAAGTATATATATAACACAAAACTAGTCCGTGATTGTTTGGTTGCAATAAACACATAAATGCTACAATTCCTGTTAGTTTAAATATTTTTTTTTAAATAGTCCATGCTATAGAATTTAAGGGGTCAACCATAAACCACGTAACACTGTTGAGAGGGGGTGGGTGGTATGGATGAGCTCTATTAACTACATGGCGTTACATGGAGGGAGTGAAAGTAGGCCTACATCACATTATTATGTAACACACCTAAAATGTTTATGTTGAAAAAACAATAATATTGCTCATGTTTTGAAATAATTTAATATTTAGTATTTAAAATGAATTCTGGTTGTTATTAAATATGAGTCATTCTTTTAGTGTCACTAAAGTTTCTTTATAAAATCATGACAATTCACATTTGATGTTAAAAGTTACGTAACACATGTTGGAGAGGGAATAGGGGTCAGGATAGATGTGTAATTGATGTTATATTGGGAAGAAGGGAGGTTGCAAAAAAAAAGTAAGATAAAAGCATCAAAGTGGTTTAAGGATGACCCCTAAGAGGCTTGTTTGGCAGGTTAGCTAAATCCCTCGCATGCACACATCACAGCATTAGTTTGAGAGCGAGACTTGGTCGAGATCAAGCTGTTTAGTGTTTACTATCTTATGCAACGTCGACCATCAAATTGAGCACAACCCATCAACCCACCGATAGGCTTTAAATTGCATAGATTTATACTTAAATTTTCTTATAAACGAACATTTGGAGCTCCTTTTTGAAAATACATAGGTCTACATATTTTTTACTGTTACATTTATAGCATTTTACTATATTATTAATATTATTTTATAGTTACTAATAATACACATCAAACGTGATAGTTGCAGATCACATATCTTGACGTATGAATACGTGAAAGTAGTTCTAGTAACTTTTTCTGTCAGATATGTCAATTCGTAAGCAAATTGGGGTATACCTAATCAACCTGCTTTCAAACGACATTATGACTTAGAAACTATGACATCACCAAGCTTCAAAAGGAATGCATTATGGCAAAGCGTAATACGAGCCTTTCCCATAACCTGAGGCCACTTAACCCCACCACTAGCACTTAGCCCACCAAATTTCCCTTGAACTTGAGTCCTTTGAATACCACCAATTGTATTGTAAGTAAACCAGCGTTTAAGACTGGGCAGAGACTCGCTTTCATGCGTCTTTAAACCATCTCAAAGATATTTTTTTTAATGCACACAAAAAATACTCCAACACAAGAGAAGTTGGTTGATGCCATCAACTACCCCTACCAGAGAAAAGTACGTGCCCTGCTTTTCCAGGCCTAACATTACCACCCTTCTCTGAGCTAACCGAGTTAACGTCTGAAGACAGGAAACCAGAAGGGGTGATATGCAGTGTTGCCACAACTATCAGCGTCGACTTGGACGAGTTCGAAAAGAGTGGCCATACCATTTGAGAAACTTTTGTTCAGTCATGTGCCCTAGTAACAAAAACATCTGTTAGTGACTTAGGGTGGCTCTTATTTTCAACTTTTGATTTTTTTTATTCACGCCAACCCCCAAATCGGTTCCAATTAATAAAAAAGCAATCTGTGAAAAATTTGAGCTCAATCGGATAAAGGGAAAGGGTGTCCCTTGGCCCTTGAAAATCAAATAATCATTTAATTGTAAAAAAAAAAGTATATTTTATTTGATTATCTTCCAAGTTATTGATTATATCAAAAAATATGTCAAACAAAGGTTGTCGATATAGACAAGAAGCACATATTATTATCTATTACATTTTTTTCATATAACCAATGGTTTTCGAAAAATAAACCAAAAACTGTTCAATCACTTATTCTAGTTACAATAATTGATGCTGAGACAAAGTATCTTTCTTATAACCAGGAAAGAGTCGGTGGTAATCGTTTACAATTTGAAGAACTGCTTTTGTTCCTCATTTTTCGTAAACAATATTATAATCTTCCGTTAATTTAACCCCCCTTTCTGCCACATCATTGGCAATCGCAGTTTACTCACTATTTCCAGCCCTTTAATGAAACTTTCATTTTTAAGCCATGTTGATGGTTTTGTCTGTAGAAATTGATCATCTAAGTCAAATCTTTTGAAAAAAATTCTTGTTTCAGCGAAAACGAATTGTTCAATTCCTCTTTTAACAATTTCCGGGATTCTGTTGACTTGTATTTGTACTCGCTTAATTTTTTTATTCGATGATTCTGATTCACGATTAATAGCATCAACCATTCTCTGTTTTGATTCAAATGATCAACTTTAATCAAAAAAAGACAATGGTACAGCTTCAGGGCTTAAATACCATAAATGATTACTTGTTTTTCTTAATGCAACACGAGATATATCACTATCGACAATTTGGTATTGAGAAAGCTTAGACAGAACCCTGAAATCCAGGTAGGATGCTTTGACAGTAGAAGGCGCACAAAGCCATGTTTTAACGTATATGCTGACAAAAAAAATACAAATATCGCAGATCGCATTTTATTCTTTCACTGATAGTACAAATTCATTACAGAACAGAAATTTTTTCAAGCAATAGCTTTTGCCATCCATCTTGAATGATGGATGGCCCCTGGAATACGAAAAGATATTCCACGAGGTGGTGCTTCTCCAAGAAATATCACTGTTAATTCAAGAAATTCTCTGTAATCCTCTCGAGGTATGTTGTTTATTTAGAGTACTTTTTAAAAAATCAAGAATTCGTGATACATCATCCTTTTTTAAATGTTTCCTGACATTTTCGTTTTCAATTCCAAATTGGAAATTATTAACATTAATTGCAGACCAAAAGTTTTGAAATCTTTTAAAAATAATCCCATTTGAACCTGTGGATTTACCCATCTTTTCTTCGACAACACTTCTAAGAACAATTTCATATATATGATGCCTGCAAGGTAAATACAGAAGATCTCTTTCTAACATATTTTCTAATTAAAACGCACGCACCTTTCAAATGCCCAGTATTTGTTGCTGTCGTATCGAAAACTAACGCTTTTACACAATCTTGAAGACCCCATTCAAAAATTGATTCGCAAACAGCAGATGCTTGTTCTCTTCCGGTCCCGGATTCTAATACAGGTACTCCAAAGAGTTGCTCAGTAATCACCACTTGAAACGATTACAGGAAGTCTGTCAACAGTCTCTCTACCTGTTAACGTTGGAAGCAGTTTACCATCCCAGTGCACGGCAACAGCTTTTAATTCAGTTTCCTTAAATTACTTTTTAAGTACAGTTTCCCTTTCTTTGCGTATTTATTCTTTCTCTTGAATTGTGAATAGACGATATGTTGATGACCAAATCTTGAACATCATGTCCCAATGCCTCTGCAACAGCAGTTATGATATGAACCGCATCTCTGTCACTGACCTTGCATTTATCTAATGCCGCGGAGAGCTTCGAATTCATTATCTTACGGCGTCCCCTTCTCCTTTTTGCCACTGATGATGCAAGTTCATATCTATCGGAACAGGGTGCTCTTCTTTAGGAATAATCATCGGTGGATTTTTCGGCAAATGGTACTGGATTTAACAATTCTTCTAAGCTGCTGTCTGAAATTGATGACATCAATTCAGCAGTTTTTTCTGAAATAAAAAACCAGGAAATTTCTTAACATGGATTATTTTTATCCATATCAGAGTGTACAAAAATTGACAAAATCAGTATTAAAAATTATTTAAATCAGTATTAAAAATTATTTAAATCAATGTTTTCGATATTATAGTACTATATAGTATTACACTTTCAGAGTATTTAAATAAATATTGTATTTAAATTTGAAAAACTTGCATATTACTTACTTTTTTGTTCAATTCCACGATTGCTACGCTTTTTTCTCATCAAGGCTCTCTTCTTGTTATTTAGCTCTTATTTCTCTATCAAGTGCATCATAATCACTTTCATACATGAACCCTGGACGTCTTTTAAACCTTTGATTAATTAAAAACAGCTTATCTTCTTTAATAATTATTATTTCCAAAGCGTTTGCATGTGCTATGTCAAAAAGATCATCGAGTTTGGATTGAAAAGCTATCTCACATTGGCAAACAGACTTTACGCATGCGCATACTAGTTCAAGGACAAGCGAAAGCTGTCGGCTATGTAGGGGAATTGTAAACAACCCTACGGTGCCTAATTTTTTTAAAAGAATCTATTTTTAATGTTTTATGTAAGTTGACGGAATGGATGTTTGTGTTTGTGGTAGTAGGAAAGAATGTCTCAGTGGTATTCGTGGCGTTACTTATTTGGATTTCTTTTTAATACAGTTAGTCGTAGGGAAAAAAAGTAATAAATAATAATGTATGCCGCTTGCTTGAAAGTATAACTTTTGTTTGACATATATTTTAATGTAATCAATAACTTGGGAGATAATATGATAAAATCGACTTTTTCTTGAACTTAAATGATTATTTAAATTTTTAAGGGCCCAGGGGCACCCTTTCCCTTTATTCAATTGAGCTGAAATTTTTCACAGATTGTTATTTTAATAATTGGAACCGATATGGGTGTTGGCGCGAAAAAAATCTTGAAATTTGTTTTCACTAAAAGTAAATAAGAGCCACCCTAGTGTCCTACCCTAGGTTAATTTGGTCTTTAAGTAATGTTTTGATACAGCCTTGTGTTGATGAAGTATGCGTTATGTGCACAGACATAAAAGCCATTTAGAAATAGAAACTTTTTTGGGACCATAAGTGATAGCATTATACTATTTTAATGGTATTATTTATAACCTGTTTCAGTGACCGCGTGGTCTAAGGCGTCACTCTCGCAATAAACTAGGCTGTCAATCAATGGGAGATCGGGGTTCGATCCCAGTCGGGTGAACTGGGGGTGGTTTTTAACTAAATGGTTTTCCCCTCTACCTCCACTCAAATTCGGATACACTCTTAAATTCAACCTTATTTTTCCCTAACAGATTAGGGTAATAAGTGCATAGAAGGATAGCCCGAACGGTTAGTAAACGCTGTCCTATATTTAAAGAAATAGTATTATATTTTTATGTATTAAAAGTGACAGCTGTAGATAACATGAGTGGATCCATTAACTTTTCTAGCTGTGTGATAAGGCCTTTCCTGTGACAATTGGAGTGTGTTATAGAAATATAACGCAACACTATTTTTCATACCTTTGTCACATGAAAAAGGGGGAAACCTTTAAAAAAAATCTACATGGCACAAACGCGTTAAATGTTGCACGTTCCTGGGGAGAATTTGTTGGAGGAAATGCAAATAAGCGGTTCAGTTTTTCACACTATTATACAGCGCACGAATACGTCAGGATATTAACACACTGTTGTTAACTCGGGTAGCTTTTGAAGTTCGGAGAGAGAAAAGGGTTGGGGGAGGAGGGAAAGGAAAGTAAGAACTCGTTACATCATTTACACCTTAACTTGGCAAAGGCTGAAAGGAGAAACCGACTTGATTAAAAATTTACAGCTTTGAGAAGATGAATAATTCCACGAAAGTTTTGAATATCAGTTATTCTTTCTGCATGTGGTATCAGAAGAAAACTTGATACTGAAAAAACTATCAAAGTTTTGTTTGTTAAGTTTCATCATTGCAACTTTTCTGAATACTCGCATAATAGCTGGAATTTCGATTACCCAGTAGAATATTTACTCTTTTAAAGAGACAAAATTACAACTTAGACTGACAAGGTTGGCTCGGCTTTGACAAAAGGTTGGCAATGAAAAGAAATAAGCTTAGCTTAACTTAATAGCTTATTAGCGACTAAGAAACATAAACCTATGTTGAGCCTAAAGTCTATCCAATCACACGTGTATTTTCGAAACCTAGCTCAGAATACATATTTATTAGGACAAAAGTGATGGGAGTGTGAGGACAAATAACAAAACAAACAATGTCATTGACAAGCTTATTCAGAAAAACGAAACTCTGACAGGGATTTGAGCCCTGGTGAAGCGAATATACAGATCAACAGCTCTACCAATTGAGCTAACCAGGCTTTCGTACTAGTCACTGTGTCGCTTAACTCAAAGTGACCAGACCACTTTATTTATTTTTGGCAATTTAGGGGGCCATCACTTCAAAATCATTGATGAGAGATGTATAAGATATTTGCCATTTAAATGGTATACACTAACTATAAACATGCTATTTGAATATATTATTTCACAAAATCAGTCTGAGACAAGAGCCTTATTTCGGATACTGTATCAGAAAATTTGGAACGAATAATCAGCTTAACTCAACCAAATCTACCTCCCAACATGATCAAACAGCTAGCTGTGTGGAACCGCCAACTACTACAAGAGTGAACTGCGTTAGAGCAATGACGTTAAAATATGAAGTTATTTGTAACTAACCGATAGGAAGGTTTCGCATTAAAACTACAATGTATTTTCATAAGGTCATGAGTTTGTTGAAAATTATACCACCAACATTCCAACTTGTTCTCGTATATTCACTTCTGAGAACCTATTAGGTTTGCATACAAAGTAGTTGAAAATATTAACTATACTTCGCGATTAAATTCTAACCAGTGGTGTGATAAAGTGTAGGAGTGAGTAAAGGCAAAGCATTTTCGTCCCCCCAAGATCACAAATAATTTTAATAAAAGCTCAAAATATGTTAAGTACAACTATAATGTTGAGCACTGGAAACGTGTCGAATGTATAAGCTAAATTTTACAAAAAATTTATATTAAAATTATGCATATAAAAAGTGTCTTAGGAATTTAATTTAGGGGGAAGTACCTTAATAATAGCTTTGATACACTTTTTGTCCATCAAAGTAAATGTTAGAGTGCGCCACTGTTTGTAACACACAATTTAGCTATAAAAAACAATATACTCAAATTAAAATACTTGAAACAAATGAGAGGATGGTGTTCTTTTTTTTTTAATAAATAAAACGTGTCTCGTTAAGATGGCCACGCGAATCGAAATCTCGCCACGTGTAGCATGGACTTACGATAACCACCCCAAGCGGAAATCCACGAACAGAGGCGACTGTAGCCGAATGGGCAATGCGATAGGGTCGTTGTGACGTAAGGGGAAAGAAGGGGATAGAACGAGGAGGAGGGGTTGCGCGCGTGGGTGGACTACGAGGGTCGTAGGATCAATACCCCGCCCGAACCATCCAAAACGAGGGGAGT
>CABFWB010000794.1:148414-182310 GCA_902151455.1 Timema bartmani
GGGGGGGGGGTTGGAGGAGGGGAGTATACAGGAAGAGAAGGAGGGAGGTAGTATGCAAAGGTTACCAACCACACAACAAAAACACACAAGAGCACATGGACAAGGCGAGGGGACGATTATGTACACAATCGTCAATACAATGTACATTTAAAAAAATATGTTCACAAAATAATATCATTAACCTTAAGTCAAATGAACAAATATTTTTAATGATTGCTAATGTAAAATAAAACACAGAACTCCATAAATTATTCACCCCATTATAAGCCTTAATAAAGTCGTTATTTTAGAAGCTATCTTGGAAAAGTGTGCGGTAATTTCAAATCAAGGCATTTAACTGTTTTAATTAAGTAGACTACAACAGCTCAGACGATATTTCAGTATCCTGGATAGCTGCTAGAACAACAAATTTATTAAGGTTTATAATGGGGTGAATAATGTATGGACATTCTGTATAGCATGTAGCTACTATATGCAATATGTCATAAGACATTACTCATAACTGACACGCTCAGCTCTGAATCCCGGGCGGGTAACCTTGGTGTGGTTTACTGTGATTTGACTCACAACAGCATTAAAAAGTTATGTCATATTTTCTGTCACATAACTTCTTTATTTGGGTTTTAACGTGTTATTGGAACAATTCCCTGTTACAAGACTGAAATGTTAACGTTTCTTCGCTACACCCCAAACTGTTATATTTAATTGACGTTCGAGCGCCAATACTTTATTCGAATGATCATACTTGATTACCAGAACTAAATCCTTCAGCTCTGTGATTTCCTCTTGCCCAATTTTGACTTTACAGTTACACGTTACTTTAAATGTGTGTAGCCAACAATTTCCAAAAATATTACTACTCACACAATAATTGTCTCAATGAGGGTACAACGTGTAGACAGCCTCCAAAGGTGTACCCTGGGTAACATTACCGGAGCGGCTAAAAGTCTATACACACTTACGACCGAACTAATAATATAGGCCCTATATCTCTCCCGGTTAAAGATGCACTACGCTATTTTTTTTTAAATGTTATTGTAGATAATAAAACAAACTATAGCGAACGCACCAAAACTCTAATTTTCCCTTGTAGCTAGAGTATAATAATTATGTATAATGTCAAATTATCATTCTCGTGGAGCAATAAAATGCAGCTTACCTCTATTAGCGCTTTGGAAACGCCTAGAGCTACACAATGCGTTTCATTAAGTATCTTAAATGTATGACAAAGAAGGCACGAGCAATAAACAATGTAATTACTAAACTGTATCATGCAGGCTATTGTAATGGAACGAATCTGTAGCCGCGTTTATTAGTTCTAACAGAGGCGGAGGGCGAGTTTAAACCAAGTGCACAAACATACAATAAGTATAGCAAGATTTTAATGAAAGAAGAGGGTGAGTTTTAAGGAAGTGCGCCAACATTTCCAAGAAAAGAAGGTGAATCAAAATTCCCGTGGATAGAGGATGGTGAACTTTAAGCGAGTCCACCAATATTTCCTTGGGAAGCAAAGGGTGAGTATAAAGGAAGTGCACTAACATTTCCCATGGGTACGAAGGGTGAAGAGCACCAATATTTCCCAATGAGAAGTGCGAGTCTTACAGGAAATGGAAGGAGAATGGTAAATCACATTGTGTAAAAACTTTACCCTAGTGCAGCACTTCCTGATCGAACCCTGAACTAACACACGAACGTACCAAAAAAACTCGAAGCAACGCTAGATCGAATGACTGCTCTAAACGTTCCTGTAGCGTGACGTCTCGCTAATGGATAAACTAAACCTCTGGAGTCAGAGAGACAATTCACCTTCACTTGAGTTGTCCGGTTGGTGCAAGTCTTGTCTTAATCAGTCACTTGGTAATTTACATTTACGAAGCATGTGGAAGCCTGGGGACGCTTCCAAGTTAAAAGTTCATGAAACTTCACATATATACAGAGTCTCAATTCTCGACAGTTAAAAATGGCAGTGCCGAAAACGCGCCAGCGACATGTGGCGGGAAAATGCCTGTTATTTAGTGGGAAATCTAAGCCCGCCAAAATATGATTACAGAATAGGCCTACAATGTTCCATCTAGGACCTGGTATCGTCCAAGATTAAGGTAAAGTTAAGGAAGCTTAGGGAAGGACAGGAAACACTAAAAATACACTTCCAATTCCTAAAAATACAACACGCAATTACCAGAAAAATGGAGAATCGATAGGTTATATGTCATAGAAACGTGACGCGCCTACAGGCTAAGAGAGGAATAAAATTACAAAATTGTTTCGAAATAAAATACTCATTCAATAAACCGAACGTTTGAATGCTAGTCAAGAGCACACAATTTGTAGTAACTTACCTCAAGTAGAAATATTTTACATGAGTTTTATAAAACCCAGGCCGGTGGGCACGCGGTATGAATGTCAAGCTCGTTATTCATGTGATTTACCATCGACTTGGAGGTCAAGTTTGAATCCCGGCCGGGTGTACTACGGGCGATTTTTTCCTAAGAGGTTTCCACTCTTCCTGTATTCAAATGCAAGTACATTCCCTACTAATTATTCTACACTAATCCCCATCTGATTAATGTAATTAATATATATCGCGTATATCTCAAATGGGTAGTAAGACGCGATGGAAAAATAATACCCTAAAACAAAGACTTTATAAAACTGTGCGTTAGTGTTATAAATTAAATTTTTTCATTGCGTCTTTTTGCCCATTCGGGCCATACGTATATGAATTATGCTAATATGGTAGAGATGGAGAAGGTAGAATTTAGAGGAAATGTATTCGTATTTTCGTGGATGAAGTGGGGAAATCATTTAAGAAAATGTATTGAATATGTTTAAAAATAAACTACAAAATTACTCAAATAATCTATCATCAGGCCTAAAACATGTAAAATACGTATTCTAATACTTCCCTTTCAAAGTCATCCCATGATGAAATATCTTCACCTTTAGAGGAACGCCAAAATCAAGCAGACTTGCGATAAATACATGTTGGATGAGCGATCTTCTAAAAATGACACATGCCAATAATAGAATTTCGTCAGTGTCAGTTACGGAAACAAAAAAACTCCACCAAGTGCAACTTTTTATACCATTGTTTAAAACTTTTTTTCTTCTTCTAAATTCACCGTATACCATCCCTCTGGGTTCTCTGCATTTTTACACTATTGGGGCAAAGATAAGGAAGGTGGAATTTAGATTAAGTGCACACACATTTGCGTGCATTTATCGCCAGTAAACCATAAAATACGATAGGCCTTCTAACCTCTTTGTCCACGTGCCCACCAGTGCGAGCTATTTAGTTTGGATTATTATTATTATCATGGCTACCTCTGGTTACGAAAATTAAGTCGTAATTTATACCAGTAGCCTAAATGACCAGTGGTTAAAAATATGTGTTAAATATAAATTCTAGTTAAAATATATTTTGTCAAAAAATTAATAATTTTGACCGCATAAACTGTTTTCTCCCAAAATTTTTCCCATTATCTTTATAGGTAAATGCTAGGGAATTTCCTTCAAATTCATCATTTTTCACTGGCCGTTTCAATTAAAATATAATTTTATCACTAATAGCCAGTGCTTGCACAGCAGAAATACAGTCTAATTTTAATTGGAAGAACCTTATTTGACAGCTAGAAAAGTTACAGAATCTACTTTCACGTATTCATACGTCAGTTCATGTGATATGTAGTTGTCACGTTTGATAGATATTATGAATACTTATAAAATAACACTAATAAAATGGAAAGATATTTTCCATTTTTCCCACTAAAATATGTTTGTATTTGCTAAAAGGCCCTTTCAAGGACAGTTGGACTGTATTTACTATTTTCACATAAGTTTGTCCTGCTATACAATTAGGCGTTAGGTCTGGGTGTGTAGTAGTATTCATATTATTGTACTAGGTTAAGTTGATTTGTAAATGGTATAATCTGCGAGCTTTCAACTTTTTTTGAATATTATAACAACATTCTCACCAAAAGCAAGACATAAAAAAACCTATTATGAGATAAGTCTGGAACATTTCGAGATAATCGATTGTTTAAAGTTACGGCACTTATGACTAACCCAGTGATATGAGTTTGTAGTGTTTCGAAATAGTCTATTGTGTAATGTTCCGCCACATGTGACTTGCCCACTGAGCCAGGTTTGATCATTTCGAGATAATTGTATATTTAAGGTCATGTGTGACCAATCAAGTTATCTATGTTTTAGTCATTTAGATATAATAGATTATTTAATGTCCCTTCACATATTATTCCCCCACTAAGTTTCGAGATAATTGCATGTTTAAAATCACATGTGACTTATCAAGTCATTTGTGTTTTAGTCATTTCAAGATCATCAATTTTTTAGTGTCACATCCCATGTGATTCAACTAGTGGACCGGATTTGAATTCTTTCGAGATGATCGATTGTTTAATTTGACCTTTTTTTGAGACTCACTAAGTATTAGTTGTATTGTATTGTTATGTCACAAGTTTCTCACCAAGTGAGTCAAGCTCTGATTATTTCGAGATAATCGATTGTATAAAGTAACGTCATACGTGAGTCACCCAGCGTGTGCATAAACCCACATAGGACCCCTAACACGATACATCGAAGCTAGACAAAACGAGCGGTACATCACAAAGCGCCACGCCGTACTTGCCATTTGTAATTTTTCACATGAAGTGAAGGCGGCGTTGGGCACACACATCAAGCGTCGACGGTTGCGTGCCTCACGGCACCTCCATCCCCCCTACCCCCTGTTCCCACCACCCACCACCACGGGAATTCACTTGATGCCAGAACATGATCAATTCAACCCCACCCCCACCCCATGCCAAGCCTAACAGAACCTCTTTTCCCCCTTTTAAAAAAAAACACCTCCCGCGTAAAAATATAATGTGCGAACAGAGTACCTTTATTGCTAATCCAGTACTCCCCTGATTCGCGAGGAACTTCATTTTTCATTGTCTCCCCACAAAGAAAGTTGCGTGTGCGCTTAGGCCCTTTATAAAGCGGTTCCTTCCCGGCCGCCATTATGATGCTGGCGTCGAAAGTTTAGGAATTGCCATTTTATTTTTTATGCAGTCCTGCGCCGAGCCAATACAGACTATTTGGATATTCCGTAGTTACCTCTTTTACCCTTCCCCATTCTGTCTCTCATACTTTCAACTTTTTAAACTACTTCCTATTCGCTCGACGTTAAGTCTTTGTATGTTACGTTGTTTAGCAACAACCGTTTTGGCAAACATGATGCATTTTTCAGAAGACTATAGGCTACAGTCAGAATCAAACATACAGGTGCTGAGGTATTGGATTAAATTTAATTTGACAGCTAAATGGAACATGGCAGGCAATATATACTAGTACGTTAAGCGTTTATTATATATTAAATATTTATCAAATATTAATGATTATAGAATATAACTTAATCATTAATATTTGTAATAAAATCTTAAAGTATATTATAACAAATTTTAAGAATGTTTTTCATCCATTTTAAGTATTAGATGGAGTAGTAAGTTTTAAACTACAAACAATTTTTAAAAAAACTATATTTTACACGCGAATTTAAAAAAAATTAGCTAAAAAAAATTACAGCTATACACGAGAGTTGAACCCAGAATCTTTGGCTCGGTAAGCCAACTGTCTACCACTAAGCTATCAAGAATGAATTTTTGCCAAATCTTTTTAATACAAATAATCAATTAACTAAAATATTTTATTTAGTAAGAATTTAAATTTATATTTGACTCTAGTTGTCATGTCAAAATGGCTTGGCTGTATGAGGGTTGAGTGTGATAAAGGGGATGCGAGGGAAGGGGGCGAGTTCACACAATGCATACAACACACGCCAAATAAGAGCATAAATCAGTATTTTTAAATCATCTCCTCGTGCATTCATAATCCTTCTGGCAGAACCACAACTGACCAATTAAAACACAGCTAGAGTAACTGTACTGCAACCCCCCCAACTCCACTTTCCCTCATTTTCCTGCACCCCTCAGCCAGTATGAATTAATGTTATGAACATAATTAAAAACAACCGGAAGTGGGAAGGCTTTTGAGTTCGGTGCGGTTGGTGAGCCGCATGCGGCCGCATCCATTGAGGGAGAGATGCACCGTCCCCCCCCCTTCCACCCACCCACCCAAAAAAACAAACTATTGGGAATGAATGGATTTCACAACGGCACGGGGGTAGTTTGTACCTTGACTTCGACTTATGTATTCGATCCGTCAGGATACAATGATAGCTTCCCCATTCTCTTTCCAAGAATATACGGGTGGATTTTTTTTTAAAGTCTCCCCCTTACCACTTCCCGTTTTTTCATTTGTATTGACTCGTGAATAAACTTGAACCGAGCATATTTTATATAGAGTAATATTATAACTAAAGGCAATCCGACTAAAAGAATAAAGCCAGGGTTGTCACTATTTTCTTACCGAATTCCCGGTGTTTTCTAAAAGGAATTCCCAACTTTCCAGGCAGCTTGGATTGAAGAAAAGAGCTATGAAATTTATTTTTTTATTATTATCATATTGACATGGGTATGGTCATATTACTTACGTTTAAAACAGGGTGATTTAAAATTGTTGGGGAAATACGCGTCACAACCCTTGTTAAAGGGGTAATAAGACATGTTTGAAAGAGCGTGCTTAATTCTTCAGTCCACTTTCTCGTATATCAGTTAAATGTCTCAAATTAACAAATATTCTGGTATTTTTACTAGATTTTACAAAATTTGCGGGTTTTTTCTAGACATAAAAAATTCTGTGTTTTCCCTGCAGTCCTGAAAGAGCAAAGACGGGCTCGCTAGCTAAAATTAAAGCTTTTATAGTCTCATTTACCGATGACAGGGAGGTTGGGGTTCGAATTCCGACAGGGTGTACTGAAGGTGTTTTTTTTTCCAAATGGTTCCCCACATTCCCTCTCAAATTATCCCTTTCTCATCTCTACTTCATCAGTGTATGTAATGAAATGTGGACAGCCCGGACGGGTAGTAAGATGCAGTGTACACACATATAAAAGTAGGCCACGTACAAAAAATAACCTAATATCAAAACTAACGACCAATTGAGTTAACGTTCTTTAGAGGGGTGTTATGATCCCATGAAAATGATACAAACAAATCAAACAAGCCAAGGTCTGGGCTATGGGGTAGGTTACTAGACGCCCTGACTGACACGGCGGTTGAAGAGCTCCTCATCGATCCAAACCACGTGGCGCGGAAAAAAAAATTGCAATAGGAGTACTCAGCTAGTGGGGCTGAAACCCACGGCTGACCGTTCCAAATTGCTACGCGCAGGGATCGCTGAAAACAAGTACTTTTAACAGGGAGTCGACATGAAATATTTAACGGTTCTCGTTTTTGTCTCGATCCTTCCGGTAAACATTTTAAGGTTCCAGTTCGGATTTCGATTAAAGGAAAATAAAAGCTATGGTTATTTTTCATTCTTAATTAGATTCTGATTCTTTTAATTTTTTATTCAATAGTCATACTACCATTATAAAATTCGTAAATATAAAATAGATTTAAAAATAATTTACATCAAATTAAAAGTTAGCTATGTAAAAAAAATAGAAAGGAATACATCTGACTTTGAAGGGGAAAAAAACCGATAGCAGGAAAAATAAATTATTTCAAAATAAAATTAAGCTAAGAAAAGAATAGCATAAAATGCAAATTTGAAAAATCATTTAAGAACCAATAAGAATCTTTATGAACATCGATTCCAATTCCAGTTTTGGTTCCTTAGCCATTTATTATTAGGGTTTCTGTTCCTGTTCTAGACCCCTAATTTTGAAACTTGCGAGAAAACTCGCAACTCATGATCTTGCAAACCACAGGCTGTAAGTTACCAAAACAGAGCTAATTTTCAAATGTTTCTGCTGGTGTATGAATCGGTGCGGCGTTGTTTCGATTGCGACTGAGATTTCGATCCGACAACACCGTAAAACCATGACGTCCTAAAAGATTGAGGCGATGGGATACCACAACGCACCATTGTACAAGATACGTGAACGAAAGTAAACACTATTTTTGTAGTGAGTGCATCATATAATACGATTTGTGTGGTTTTATTAGTTTACTCAGATTATAATAGGCCTCTTTCAGTTAAACGTTTGATTTGCTCATTAGTTACTTTAGTTCCTTTGGTAGTGTGCTTGTCTGTAACGCTGAAGGTCACGAGATCAACTTCTGTCTCCTGATCTATTATAAAATAAATATTTTGTCTGAGTAAAAAATCATTTGTTATTTAGAATTTAGTACAGCCCTATTTATTTTTGCAAATATTTTTAAAACATAAATTTGGCCTTAAGGTTTTCACAATGCCAATAACAATTAGTTTGCTAAGACTTGTTTTTAAATACGCGCTTTTATATGACGTAAAACCCATTTAGTATTTTAAATAATCACCTACACACAAAATGTCAAAGTTAAAGTAAGTACTGTTTTAAATTTACCTTGTTTAATTACTTTTAAATAAGAATATTGGGGTAGTCTACTTAGTCTCAAATACCTTGTATATTTTTCATAAGAAATATTTAAAGCATATTTATGCTTTTTAATACAATATTTGAAATGAAAGGGTTTTTTTCAGTAGGCCTATGATAAGAAAAAGTAATCAAAAAAGTCAGGGATTGAACCTGAGAGGTTTGACTTATGAGGTTGACACTTTGCCATCTCAGCCGAGTTGACAATCAATTAGTGAGAGAAAATTAAGATATATTATTTCCATTTAACACAAACTAATATTTTTACTGAAGGATTGCATGAATCGTCCAAAGCAATCATATTCTTTAGTTCTGTAAACCTTATTTGTAAAATGGTAGGTTTATTTCAACAAAATAAATGTCAGAAGGTTGTAACCGAAGAGGGAGGTCGCATCCATTTTGTTTTATGATGCTTTACTCGCAAGAGAATACCTGTCTCGCACGGTGTTTAGCTGGCAAATAGAATCCTTTCGCAATCCGCAAGTGTGACGTCAGTTTTCACAGTCCAGGCATTTCAAAATTAGGTATTTGCGTGATTGTGCACAAGAATCAAGCAATCCTCTAGCTACTTGAATCCCGCACGTTTCAAAATTAAGGCTCCTGGTTCATTAAATGTAACTGTTAATTTCGGATATCGGTTCTGGTTCGACTTCCTACTTTCGACTAGGGGCGTGAGCGAGTGACTATGCGTCTAGTCATATAACGGTTCGTGGCTCCTCCTCCTCTCTTTTTACAATCAAGTCTCTTGTAGTTCCTTTTACACTCAATTTCACTGTTCGCTGGACACCAAAATTCTTGCACGTAGCCTATATTTGTAGGGTTTGGACAACAAAATAATGTATATCTTGCTTGCTGTGCTTTTACTTACTTCACGCCGCGTCTTACTATCCATCTGGTCTCTATCGGGCTAGGGATAAAGTAGATCTAATTTTAAAAAGTAAATGTATCCGCATCTCTGTGATGAATAATTTAAGAAAAACCAAACTCAGGACACTATTCTGGGTTTCAAACCTCGAACTCATCATCAGCTAATCAGACGAGCACCCGCATGTTCACTGTTGCGGGTATGAGGTTTTTAAATGAAGTAGGCTTGTATCTCATTGCCTTCGTAAGAACGAATACAGGACACAATAATATCCGGCCGCAGCCGTCACACAATTCCTTGATGATTATGACTCAGTTGACCACTTAACGTAGTATGCACATAAATTAAATAAAGCATGGATATTATTATGATAATATACCAATAATATCATATTTTTATATTTCCTTTAATGTCTTGAAAAGCGCATTTTATTTAAGTCGAGTGTATTGGTTGACATTTTGAGGTTAGTAACGTGTCCAGACCCCCAGGGCTACCCTCTTGACAAGTGTCGCCAGGGTTGGGAAGGGGTATAGGGGACATATGGGACACTTTTCCTCAGGTGTCTACTTCTCGGTGGATAGGGGAGAAGGGGGAGGCCCAAACCCCCAAACATCTATTTTAGAGTAGCAATTATTGCAACAGCCACAACACATAAAACACAATTTTGTATTTAAATTATTTACTGCAGTTTCAACCCGGCACTTTTAAAGGCTGTTAGCTTTGCAAGGAAAGAATACTGTGTAGCTTAGTAAGAGAAGGAGGTAGTCCGACAACTTAGCTCAGTCGGTAGCGTGTCTGTTTACTGAGATAAGGGTCCCGGGTTCGATTCCAGAAATGGCCGAAAATTGTATTGATGTAATGTGAATTTACCCTTTCATAGTGATATATTAGCGGCCGGGGGGCTGGGTGTTGTGTCTATTCTAGATTTAAGTTCATTAATAAGTCATGTGCTGGTATAATCAGTCGGTTCAGCAAGTACACTTAAATAATTCAAATAAATGGAAAAAAATTTAGTGGAATGAAAGCGTTATTCAATTTTTCACGGCCATAAGTTAAGTTTAAAAATAACGTTGGTAAAAATTAACAAAGCAAAGCAATTAAGTTATATTATTTTCTGTGAAACGGGGTCACATAAATTCCACCACCTCAAGCTCCCTGAGTTTTCTATGCGGCTCCTACCATAGGTTACGCGTGTCAGATGACCAATGTCATTAAATTCATATTTATTTTTGAATATAATTATTTAGAATCTTAATGAGAAGTTTGTGAATGAAAGCGTATCATCCGTTCAGTACCCATCGTGTGGGAATGCTTGCTGTTAGTTACATTAAAACTAGGCTTGCTAGTGAAAGAGCACGTGTTTCTTTATGTACCAAATATTAAATAATAATTAATCCCTTCCATATTATAATGAGATAGGATGAGGTTGGGTGTTTTGTTTTTGTTTTTAATATAAAAGCGATGTTAATCCGATTTGCAGGTTGACGTTCGCGCACAATGAAGTATGCAGCTAAATTTAAACTGCAAGTCTCACGGCTAGATCTACCATTCTGTTTTCAAAAACTTAGAATATTATATTTTAAAGGTTTTTTTTACCTTGGAAAAATTCAGAGTGTAGACAAAAGTTTATGTTTTAATGTATAACGAAACTACATATTAAAAAGTACTTTAACTAAGGTATGTTAAGAACGGGATGGCTAAAAACTAAAGAAAAACATTATTATAAGTTATTTTTCCCGTATTTAATGTTTTAGGTATTATTTGTGTTCCTGTGTAAATGTGTTATAAAACTAACCCTGAACAAGGTGACCTGGCGGTCTAGGGGTAAGGTGTCGGACTTCTGTGCTGGGGTGCGGGGTTCAATCCTCAGTCCTAGCATTTATCTGATTGCCAAACCTTTCCTTCACCTCTGACAAGGCGTGTATTAATCACAAAAATGTGTGGAGTGCCAGGCCTCCACCGTGGTTCGGATCCCACGTTTAACTGTAGGTCCTCCATTTCATCTCGCAATCACCCTACCATTACACATTAGCGTAAGTGCGTACAGCCCAAACGAGTAGTAATACGCGGTGATGATGATGATAATAATAATAATAAACCCTGTACAAGCATCTCATGTTAGAATAACATATATAGACAATGTATTTTGTTATGGAGAAACCAAATCTCTTCCCGTTTGATTAAATGCTTGAATACAGAATTAGTCAAGTATTTCTACTCCCTGACTTTTTTTATTTATTTTTTACTAGAGTTCCTGAAATTTCCCCGATTTCCTTGGCATGAAAAAAATTGTGACTTTTTCAGGTTTTTCCTGTTTTATCCGTCTGTAGCCTTCGTATAAAAGTAACTATCTTTGAAATTATCATCATTATGTTTCATAGTACGAAAGTTTCACGTTCAATTTTTTTCTGTAAAGAAAAGGATTAGTACGAAACTAAATAATTGTTCATCTATATTCACCTTTTAAAATATATTTATTCTTTTCCCATTATCTGTTCGCTAAAATATGTGTACAAAATATCAAAGCAAACAAAGTTACCGACGAAAAACGAGTTTGAACGAGAGCAACGAGTGTGAATATCTGAGTGGGTACCTTTACCCTATTTTTGATGTGTTGTTTAAGTTGCAGCGTAGATCAAAAGTTTCAAATTTATACCCTGAAAACAAGGACAAGGAATTTTTGGAACTCTAGAAAACCTTGGCGACAAAATTAAGGCATACGTACTTCGTTTTGCCACCTGACCGGGCTTTTCTAATATTTATACTAAGGCATTATAAATGTACAATTCAGAGGAAGTGTACCGACATTTGCGTGGAGAAATAGTGAGAAACAATAAAAGGAAAAACCTTTCCGGCCAGGTTTCTACGAGAGTGGCGCCTTTGTTCGCTTACTAACCGGTGCGGGTAGATCGTACCATTTATTTTTTAGGGAAGTTGCCTACCTGTGACGTCACGGCAAGTCAAGGTAGGATTTCCCATTTTAAAGAATTTACGTTTTACTCAACGAGTTTTAAAGATATAACGTTGAAACAAAAACCATGACTTCTTAAATAATTTTAAAAATAGTCCTAGAGTGTAACAAAATTATTTTTATCTTTAAGTAGTTTTTTGTAAACGTATTTTTTTTATGAATCCTCTACAAATTAGGTTATTTTGCTTGGTCACAAAAATGACCTGTAGGAATCTTCCTGTCAGGATGTATATTAAAAAATTCCGTGCTAGCATATGACTATATAGAATAGGAAACAAGAAAAAGGAAAAATTAAAAAGCAAGTCAATATTTCCAAGGCGCAAATATTAAAGTGAATTTGTAAACTCGTCAGAAGAAGAGGGAAAGGGTTTTCAGCACATATACAAGAGCCCTCTCAGGGTGAACTTCTCTAGACTGCTTAGGTGCGTCAAGTTAAGATGCAACCCGCTTCACAAAATAGCTTCGAAATCATCAAGTAGGCAACGACGTTAAGTGCAGGCACTTGCTGCGCGGCTATTGTCCCCGAGGTTTTTTTTTCCAAGTTTTTGATACCAAGTTTACGAAGATAAGAAAACGTTAGGGTGGTAAAATAAGCATCCATCTAAATCTTGAATCCACCACCATGTTATATATTTTAAAAAACACTTTTAGAAATTATAAAAAAAGATCTGATTAATACGTGTTGTTTTACAAAACTTCGTGGACCTACTATTTATCTTTTTAAATTAAGTGCTTGCAGGGATTTTTTTAAAAAAATATATTTTTTTTGTTAGCACCGCGTCTCACTACCTGTTCAGGTCAAAGGGATATATGATGATTATTCTAATGGATTAGGGATAAGTAAGGACGCATTTTAGAGATAATCCATCCGAAATTGTGTGAAGGGAGAGTGGAAAACCATTTAGGAAAAACTACCCTCAGTAGACCCAACAGGAATTCGAACCCCGGTCTCCCCATCATCAGCAGACCAGTCTAACATGACAGTGAAAGCTTAGACCATCCGCCATTGAAGCGGGTAAAAGAAAATATTTAATTTTAAATAAGTTAGCAGGGTGAGTTTTTATAAATTGTATCAGCTTTCTTTTACCAGTTGGAAGTGAACCTTAGGCTCCCAAATCAGAGTCAAGCACACTAATCACGCAATCGCCCCAGCGATCTATTGTACTAGCTAATAAATTTTAATCGTGAGCATGTCTCAATAATTTAGAATAAGACTAGTTTTAAAAATGAATATAAAAATATGCATTCATAAAACCAAAAACTTTTAAAATTAAGTGCAAATATTAAGGATACCCGACCATCAAGATAAGTAATCTTATCTGGGAGTTAATAAAACTTTACTGTTTGCTTATAAGATATCATAAATGAACAAGAAACGAGATTGTGTCGTTGTTAAATTACTTCATAAGCGAAATATTGTTCCTGTTCACAATTCACAACATGCAAGACAATATATTTTAATTTCTAAACAGGCACATTACATTCTTGAAGTGTTATTTGGGCACAATAACTTGGCACGTTTTCTTATTTAAAGAAATAAAAATAGATAAATTTACAGATTTACACTAAAGATCGTTTTGAAATATTATTTTCAAACTTACACGTTCAGTAGGTACTCAAACAAATTTAGAGGAGAGCAAAAACTTGGAGTTTTTAAAAAAAGACTAAGAAGGTATTTATTTTAAAATTAATTGAAACAATGAAAAAAATCACAACGGCTTTGTACTCGTTCGAGTTAGTTGCATGTATTAATCACGCTTATGGAATAAGGAGGAGAAAAGAGAATGTTTAGGAAAATGTACCCACATTTACGTGGAGGGGGAGTGATAAACACAAAAAAATATTTTTTTAATCGATCTCCCCTTCACCAACTAACTCATCCAACATGAGAATGACGCATTAGACCAACACTGATAACAATAATAGCAGTGCACACCAAACAAAAGTTAGAACTACTTGTATTTTTCTTTTCTTCATATTTTAAAAGATAGATCAGGTATTGTTTTATAGTTCAAAATTTTTTTTAAATCTTTATTCCTACTTTAGAAATTAAATTTTTACTCTCAAGTAAACTTTCAAAAATAAGTATTTAATTTGTATAGGCCTACTTATAGCTTATATTATTCGCTTAAATTAGATTTGAAAAATTAATCTAAAATGGTGGCTAATGATCGCATTTACATACTTAAACATTTCACGCGCAGGACCAATAATGTGTTTGTGTATTTCAACACGGATATACGTCGTAATAAAAGCCGCTTGATTTATTTTTGGCCGGTTGATAAACGCAAAACGTTAGCATATCGTGATGATAATAGTTTAAAATAGTTGTGTGTGTGTGTGTGTGAGCGCGTGCGTGAGTGTGTGCGCGTGCGTGCGTGTGTGTGTGTGTACATCGACACATTAGTCCATCCCGATGACACCATAAGCCTCACTACATATGTGTGTAATCCTTTCCGTCATATCCACTATGGAAACTAATCAACAGCGGCCAACACATAATCGCACGGACACCTGTCCCCTCATAGCCTTGGAAATTGTTATAAATAAGTTTTTTAATGTCCACTTTGTAGATACTAGGTCTCATCAGAGCATATCTGCATACTAATTTAACCTGAAACCCAATTTTCATAGGAATAACTTTAGTTGGCAGAGACAAAAGTTTATTATTATTATTCGAGGTAATTAACGTGCACTTTCTGAACAGACTAATTGCATCAACACGCGACTAATAAACTAACTTAAATCTAGAACAGACACAACACCCGGCCTCCAGGCCGTTAATTCATCACTGGAAAAGCATAAACCCACATTTCACCAAAGATACATTTTCAGACCGGGATCAACAAAAGCTAACAAATGAGCTAAGCTGTCAGATGTAGAAAAAGTTACTAGATCTACTTTTGCCTATATTTAAAAGTCAATTAAATGTAATCTGTACCTATCACTTTTGATATATATTACAAACAATACCTTTAAAATAACACTAATAATATAGGATGTTGTGCGCAAAGATAAAATTGTATTTTATAAAAGGTTTTTCTGATGAAAATTGGACCGCATCAAAGCACTTAAATTAGCTTTAAGAATGTTTTCATCTGGCTGATAGGACGATCACAAATATTCAAAATATGCTAAACTGGCCCTTACACATGGTCCTTCACTTTTTAATGAGCCTTTAGTGGAATCTCGGTGGGAGTTTAGAAAATACAAACCTATTCAAACAAGAAGTCGAATTTTCAGAATACATAATTAAAAGAATGGTGAACACATGTACCAATATTGAACAAGTTTATTAAAAGCGGTGAAGGAATGAATAAGGTTTTTATTTTTAAAAACTGTTAAAGAAACCAACAGGTTTTATGTGAAATTAGAGATTCTTGACATAGCTTTGAATATTCTCTCAAGTAACTTTCAAGTCAAAATCTACGTGACTATCAACTGGAGAACATCACATACCATTTAAACAGCAATTCGTAGCCAAATAAATAACGCAATTTCCAGGTCTTCCTGAAATAACCAATAAAAACCAGGATACCACCTTCTCAGCGGTGTAGTGGTTAAGTGACCAACCTCTGACGCCAAAAGTTTGAGGAATAGCACCTGATAATGAGAATGTATTTTTACTTTGACACTTTCAGGGCCTAGTATTTGGTTCCAGATGTGGTGCCAATACTGGCTCTTAGCGACTTCATATAGTATAGGGCGTCACTAACGCAAAAGATTTGATTGACGATGACGGAGAAATCGGGGTTCGAATCTCGGTCGGAAGTAATGAGAGTGTTTTTACATAAATGGTTTCTTACTCTCTCTTCTTACAAATGCAGATACATCTCCTATAAATTCAACCTTCATCTCAGCCCCATTAATGAAAATATCCGGAGTGCTCAAACGGTTAGTGGGTCGCGGTGCACAAAATAACATATAGGCCTATATTTAAGATCAGGAAACAGAAAGAAGATGTACTTTAAATAAATGCGACCCGTTTCGGTGGTCGAATGATCTTGAACTCTAAAGCGTCTTTATAGAAGTATGCTGGACTGCCTATGACGGGCAGATCAAGGTTCGAATCCCGGTCAGGCATAATGAGGGTGGGTTTCCCCTGAATGGCTTTCTATTCTGCTTTCACACAAATGCGAGTACATTTCCTCTAAAATTCAATCTTAATTACCCCTGACATATTGGCGTAATTAATATATATGCGTATAGCCCAAAGAGAACACGGTGCTTTGTTTTTTGTTTTGTTTTTTAAAGGAGCGTAATTTTATCCAGAGTCCAGAGAACGGTGAATCGCTATGTAGCGATAAAACAACACCGTTCACCTGGTCAGAGATCGAACTTGAGCCTCCTCAGTCAGAATATGTAACGCCGACAGTGCATCACTGCCTGCCGGTCCTTCCAATTCTATTCTTGGAGTAAGGTGACCTTAAGGTACTCCGGAGCTTACGGCGCTTTACATTTATAACTGTCAGGCTTGGTTTGTGCAGTGGACTCACCTAATTGGACGTACAGCTTGGGTCGCACGTTATCCTGCCAGGCGGCGCTGGTTGAGATGACCGCCCCGCAAGACGCCAGCAGCCACAGGCCGAGCGTCACCGCCATGCTACGGGGCAGGGGCCCACGGCGCCCCGCCCCCTGGGAGACTGTCACGGGGGACCCGACTTTCATTTCACACGCTGCGGGCCCGGTTACCAAACACCACACCGCTGTCGCTACAGTTGCCGTCACTCGACATCGCGCGCGGGCGAGGCACGGGTCATAAGCTAAATACCATTAACAAACAAAATAGAGGATAATCACGGCGATTCTTCCTTCCTCCCACAGAAACAAATAGATAAAGGGAAACAATTTTTTAATATATATATTATATAATAAACGCACGGCCAAAATGTATAAAGTTCTTTATTTAATTCGGGTTGTTTTTGAGCGCGTTTCACACACCGATGGCGCCGACCCTAGTCCGGCGGCACAAGCGCAGACGTTGGAGGCACTCCGAGAAGTGGAGAGAAGTGCGCGTGGACGCCGCTAGATGCTGCTGATGCGTCGTGGCGCACGACGCCGGATCCGATCTCTCCCCTCTCTCTCAACTTCCCACTAGCAACGCCGCCACCCAGCTGCAACGGACAGAAACAAAAATACTGTATGATATTTAATCGTGTGTCCAAACAAACAGCAAAAATCACACGACACACAATCAGAATAACGACTTTTGTACAGTCTCCTTGTCTTCCGTAAAATATGGATGGCAATGATTAGACAGTAGAGGAATATGCTACATAAATAATCTGATACTAAAACAATATTATCGAATGTTCCAAACATTTATTGGTAATCGGGAAGAGAAAAGGTAAAATATTTAAACACATACCACTGACGTTTTTGGAATGAACAAATAATATTTGTTACTATTTTTAATTTACATGAAGTTTTAGACATGATAGAAGATTATGTTTCCATGCAGTGAACTTATAATACTTTTTTTTACCTACATCGGTTGTCACACGGTTCAAGGCGTTAGACTTGTAATATACCAAAATCTCTGTGGCGAGAAGGTAAAGGTTTTTAAATCTCAGCCGAGTCCATTAGAGGTGGGTAGAGGGGTGTTTCCATGTGTGATTTATCACTTTTTTCCCCCACACCCCTCTCCACGCTAATTCGGGTGCACTTCCTCTATACTACCCTTACCACTCTTACCCTATGAATAGCCGATTAAATAGCACATGTGTTTAAAGGTATTGGTCTAAATTTAAAAAAATTACATCCCAATCTGACAGTAAAAATCCCCGACTTAGTTGGCCAACTTTAAATGCAGCCGGTCGGGATAAAACAGACCTTTAATAAATGAATAAAATAATGGATTATTTGCCTTCGGACAACCTCTATAAATTGTATATCAAAAGAAGTAAAATAAAAATCAGCTTAGTGCGTAGTGAGCGCTTAGGGGAAGGGTGAAACAAAGGGTGGGGTAGAAATGTGTTTGAGTTTTAGTAAATCCATATTTGAAGCAATCTCCGCGTTTTTCCTATCCGATTCTCACACAACGCTCTGAATGAGATTCGACCCATGATCTCCAGAGTCAGATGTATTACCTACCAAAATAGCTGTTATAATTTATGTGGGGCTAGAAAGACTCCTGAGAATAAACATATAACGTTTTCCTGACGAAGATACAAAATAACAATGAGAAAAAAGAAAGTTTTCCATTCATTTGAGATCAAGCTCCAATATCCGTGATCAAGAGGTTAATCTCGCGGTTATGAAGCATTATTTTAAGTTCAAAACAAGGGTTGTTAAGGATTCAATTAAAGCTGTGTGAACGAAGAGGGTAAGTTACATAAAATGTACCCACATTCGTCCTACACTTTAGCTCAGTCGGTAGCGTGTCTGTCTACTGAGCAAAGTGTCCCTGGTTTAATTCCCGGCATGGCCGAAAAATCATTGGTGAAATATGGGTTTGCCCTTACACAGTGTTGAATTAACAGCCAGGGGCTGGGTGTTGTGTGTTATAGATCTAAATTAAGTCATGTGCTGATATAATCAGTTCATAAAGTGCACGTTAAGCACATCAAATATATTTTTAATGTACCCACATTCTTGTGGCGAGAGGATGAGAGAGCTACAGTTAAAAGTCACCTCCAGTGCACCCGGCCAGGGTTCAATGCGATCAACGGCAAACAAGTGCAAAGCGAGTCTAGAGCCTTGGACCACTCAGCCACCGTTTAGTATAGTATTAAGAAATCATGGTCGAACTATGGGACTATATTTTATGTTAGTACAATTAATACAAACACATCGCATTTTCCGACGAACATTAAATTAAGTAACAGTTTAGAAACTATCCTATACTAAAGTAGACTAAAGGTAGGATTCCCTCAATGCGTCTCGCGACTGGCGACCAGAGTGCGCGTCCAGCGTCTCTAAATTGCGTCTGTGTCCACACCGATAAAGAACGTCTTAATATTGGATAAGGAATTATTTCAATAATAACAATTTCTCTACTAAAACTACATCCATCTGTATCTGGTTAGCTAGATATACATTTTTAATATTTATCCTATGTTATTTATTATAATTTTGACTTGTGATTTAATCAATTTTATTATAATATATTTTAACTTATCATTTATAATCGTCAACTAATTATCAATTTTACATATCCATAAGTCCCGGGTTTGATCCCCGACGCTTCCAACTATAATTTTTTCTGTGAAGCAGTGGATTTGGGACGAGGTCAACTCAGCCTCGTTAGAACAAATGAGGACCTACTTTAGAAAAAAAAAAAAGTAGCGACTGGCGACCAGAGTGCGCGTCCAGCGTCTCTAAATTGCGTCTGTGTCCACACCGATAAAGAACGTCTTAATATTGGATAAGGAATTATTTCAATAATAACAATTTCTCTACTAAAACTACATCCATCTGTATCTGGTTAGCTAGATATACATTTTTAATATTTATCCTATGTTATTTATTATAATTTTGACTTGTGATTTAATCAATTTTATTATAATATATTTTAACTTATCATTTATAATCGTCAACTAATTATCAATTTTACATATCCATAAGTCCCGGGTTTGATCCCCGACGCTTCCAACTATAATTTTTTCTGTGAAGCAGTGGATTTGGGACGAGGTCAACTCAGCCTCGTTAGAACAAATGAGGACCTACTTTAGAAAAAAAAAAAAGTAGTGGCGCCGGTCTATAAAACTGAAACTAACGACGTGAGAGTTCGTTGTGGCAACCACATAGCACCCTCTATCCGCAAATGTTTGCACTATGTTTACCAACATGCGGCGGCCACTTGCTCGGTATAACTCGCTTACGAACTGACATCATGGTTTTTTTTAAACTTGGTACTAGAACGGAGAACTTCTGTCAATTTTTCATCAATATTATTTTTACACTTCTAATTTTACCTCATTAAAACGCCTTTTAACTTTTATTTTTGTTTTTCTATGAAACCTACTTCATCCATTTTTCCTATTAATTTACCCAGTTAATTTTGTCAATTCAATTATTCCATACTTATTTCTATTACTAAAATCGTTCTTAATCCAAAATTAAAGTAAGCGCACATCTAATACGAAAAAGCAGACAGCTGTCGTAGAACGGTGATGGCGGGATGGCGGAACAAAGACACGCATCCTATGGGATGTTAGCGTGTTCATGTCCATCACAATACACGCATACTATGAAATTAAGTGTATCAGATTAGAAAAGAACACGCAAAACATAGAATGTATATGCAAGAGGTGTAAAGCGTTTCTTGCTACCACTTGAAAAAGAAAACAAGGAAATTTAAATAGCTATAAAATAAAAAATACTGCTTTGTTTTGATAAGACCTAAGCCTCGGTTTTTTCCAAACGAATGCGTCAGAAACAAATTATTATTATTTCAGATATTTAACGCCCACTTTCTGAACCGACTGATCATATAAATACACGAGAATGTCTATAAGCGAGAGCGAAAGGGCCTACCAATTTTGCAGGGGAAGGTATTTTCACATAGAGTCCAGGATTATTCTAAAGTCCACAGTCAACATGGAACCGACGGCTTTACTTCCCCTCCGAAGAAAGTTGTATTATGGATTTTTATCGTTCAAGAAAAATCCGTCAACCCCAGCTGGGTTTGAATCCAAGGCCACCAGGTGTCAGAAACAAAAATAAATACAATGGGAACTTTATAGCCCTATATCGTTGTTTTTCTGACTCTTAACGCAAACTGGTTTAAACCTCATTAAAGCAAAATTTACTCTTGACGTGAGGAAAAAGTAGGCGAAGCGTTAGTAATTCGGAGTTCACTAGTGTGGCACCAAATGTTAATAACATCACTTCGGCGAGGATCCGGTAAAAACATTGTTTAAAACTGGAAAGTATACGCCAAAACCACTATCCATAAGTCACGGGGATGTATCGAAAAAAAAGTATCTAAAAGATT
Organism: Timema bartmani; assembly: GCA_902151455.1. Taxonomy (NCBI): domain Eukaryota; kingdom Metazoa; phylum Arthropoda; class Insecta; order Phasmatodea; family Timematidae; genus Timema; species Timema bartmani. Next base: position 169,671 of record CABFWB010000794.1, read on the forward strand.
AAAGTCCTTCCGGAATTAATGGCGGAACTATGTTTTAGAAACTGAATATACCTCCCCTCCCTTTACCGTGAGAATTATTTTGGGAGTCATTCCCTCCCCCTATCCACCCATCTTAACTCGTTTCTTTATAGTAGCCATGTTTGAGTATTTATTTTTAAAAAAACGGGATTTATGTAGGCATACGACCATAGAATAGTGAGTGAGTGTTAGATTTGGAGGTCACTGAAAATGTATAGAAAATAATTGTTAATTTTTATATTTTAAAAAACCTATGGCGTGAGACCGTACTCGAGCTATACCAAACAAGCGGCCGCAACTGTAAGCTATGAAAGTGCCAACCTTTGTGGATAGAGGCTATCATGTGGTCAGCACAAAGAACCTCCTATAGACCGAAACTGCTACTTGTTTATTCAAGCAACTCCTCATTTGTCCTCACGAAGCTGAGTTTGACCCCGTTCCAAACCCATTGCTTCAGAGAAAAATCATGGAAGAGCCGGGAGTCAAATCCGGGACCTCTAGATTTGTAGCCAGGAACTCCGACCACCAGACCAGAGAGGCGTTTAAAAATAGTATTTTAGAAAAAGTATTTGAGTACTTCAACTAGCTTTAACGTGTATACATTATATCAGAGGTAGAGCTTCAAAAACTTCAAAAGGTAACACAGCAAACACCCCAATATATTTTAAAGGAACTCATCGTTCATAAGATGAAGTGTAAAGTGCCTGCGACCCGGTCGTGTTATAGAACATTTTTACTAGTCGTGGCCACTCGTGGTGCCCGTTCTCCACCCCTCTCCCTCCCCAGAAAATAAGGCGCTTCGCGATTTAGTAGGCCTCGTCCCGCCAATGCTGGAAACACTAACTATTTCTTCCTTTAATTCTAAATTGCTACCTCCATTATTTTAATTTTAATTACTCTGCTGGTTTAAAAAAAAAAGTATTAATAGAGGAATTCTAAAATTAAAATTCCTGTTTCAAGTTTAGAGAGAGGTTTCAAAAAGCCATGGTATGAACAAAAACAAGCGGGGTGAAAAAAACTATGACAAAAAAAAAAAGTCGATTCTCTTTTGTAACAGGGGTGAAGTAGGGGGTGAGAATGCCGATGACATAAACATCAATAATTTAAACCTGTCACACCAGGATGCACTTTCACTCTTGAAAAAAAAAAGCCGTCGATGCCTGCTGTAAACTCTCACGGACATGTTCAATATTTTACCACCCATGGGTTCGACTCCCGCTGCTGATGTGGCCTATTTTACTGTCGTGAACAAGTATGTGTTTTATTTTCGGGGACTTAACGTTCCTTTTCTAATCAGGTAAATATTAACACACAACTAACACTTTTTTTTTACTGGGGATGGTATTTAACGTGTACTTATTTTATCAGCAAACGACGTACAAGCGAACTCTAGGTAAGACACAACATTCATTCCTCTGTGCATCAATAATTAATCTCTATAAAATATTGGGAAACCACAATTTGAGGACGTTGTCTGTGACGTCACGGCCGGTCAAGATATGATTTCCCATGTTAATGTATTTATGTTTTACTCAGCGAGTTTTAAAGATATAACGTTGAAACAAAAACCATAAATTCTTAATTAATTCTAAAAATTGTCTTACAGTTTCAATAAATTATTAATTATATCATGAAGTAGGTTTTTTTGTAAAAGGTATTTTTTTATAAATAATCTACAACCTAGGCTATTTGGTAAAGAAAATTGTTTGTCGGAGTCTTCCTGCCAGGATGTAGATTTAAAAAAAGTCCGTGATAGCATATGTCTATCTAGAATAGTAAACAAGAAAAGGTAATTTTAAAAAGCAAGTCAATGTGTTTAAAGCGCAAATAATATAGTGAGTGTGTAAATTTGTCAGAATAAGAGGGCTAGTGTTATCAGTAAATAAACAAGAGGCCTCGAGGGTGAACTGCTAATTTTCTTCCCTCTCTTTCTATTTCGTACATTGGCGTTTAATTGTGATAGTGCTTGGACTGCTTGGTTGCGTCAAGTTAAGATGCAACCCGCTTCGCAAAATAACTTCGAAATATACAGGTAGACAACGTAATTAATTAATAAAACAAATTTTTAGACCGTACCGGGAATTTCACCTGAGACCCTTAGCTGAGTAGGTAAACGCGCTAACGAATGAACCAACATGCCACACGATTTTAATCAAAATGTTAGAACTTAATTTAAAGGTGTTTTTTTTTAGCAACGCGTCTTACTACCCGTTTGGGTTATACGCATATGTACTAATTATGCTAATGTATTAAAGATGAATAAGATTGAATTTTAGAGAAAGTGTACCTGCATTTGCGTGGAGAGTGTGAAAAACAATTTAGAAAAAAAATTCCCTCAATACACCCGACAGGGATTCGAACCCCCATCTCCCCGTCATCGGCAGTCCCATTGCTAGAGCGACGCCTTTAGACTATTCGACCATCAAAGTGGGTTCACGGTGGTATTAATTGATTAAATTTTTTCTACTGAATCATACATTGCTTATGTTTGTTTATTTTTCACTTCGTTTCACTACCCATTTGGGTTATATGATATTAACCAGACTAGTGTGGTAGGGATGAGGACGGTCTAACTTATAGAAAATGTACCAGCAAATACCTGTAAAGAGTGGGGAAACTATTTATATAAAATACATTTTCAGTGCACCCGGTCGAAGTTCGAACCCAGATCTCCCCGTCACTAACAAGTAGTATTCCAGTATAATTCGAGAGTGACGTCTCAGACCATGCGACCACCGATACATATTGGTGACAGTGTTGTGTGTGTAGCTTTATGGTGAGTTATCTAAAGTGCCAGTAATGATTCCCAGTCCAACATATTAGCTCAGTCGAGAGCGCGTCTGTCTGTCTACTATGGGTCCCAGGTTCGATTCATGGTATTGTCCAAAGATGTAGATAAACCTGGGCTTTCCCAACCAGTTATTTGATAGCCGGGAGAGCGGGTTATATATTTGTTCTAGAATTAAGTTAGTTAGTAAGTCGTGTGCTGATGTAATCAAAGTGTTCAGAAAGTGCACGTTTAATACTCCAAATCAAAGTACTGGCTCTCAGCGCTGTATGGGGAGGGTGAATTTTTATTTCAGAATAGATGGGAAACAAAAGTGTGAGAGAACCTTCCTATGATAGATGGGGGGGGGGTATTGAACCACTACCTCTCAAGCCAGAACCCAGCTGCCATTAAAAGGCGGTTGAGGTATTTAGAAAAAAGTCTCAAGTTATAGATTTTCATAAAAACCATAAAAGGCCTGAGCTTACGCCGGGCTTTACCACAAAACTTGTGAGCTGGATAAATAAGAAAGTTTACTTAAGGCGATTGGCCCTTTTCATTTGGCGTGGAAATGCAGAGCCATGGGAACAAACGGTTAAAAATCCTAAATTCAGAGAAAAATAAATCCCAATAACCTAGCGGTCACGAGAAATACAAAATGTTGCCTGTCGGAGACAAAACTAGCCCCTAGTTTGGTTATAAAGCGGGATATTGCGTTACCCATAGCTGGCTGGGCTAGTTCAGCGGTTAGCTCTTTCGGCTCTGACCCAGGACTGATATTAAATTCAGACATCATGTGCCAAGGATGCTTTTTTCCCCGGGACGAGGAATGACCCAGGTCCTTCTTACTCATGTCCCCTTAGAGTCTAAATTTGTCACTGATAGCTGACACTATAGCGTATTAATAAAAAATATAACAATCATTTATTTAAGCATGCTAGGGCGGACTAATAACGGCTTTTCATAACACAATTATAATTTTTCTAAACCAATAACCAGATCGAGAAATGTATCAGTTTAAGCGAAAGGTTTATTTTCTCTGCGGGAATCGAATTAGGTACACTTGCACTTGTGGAAGATGTTCTACTGAATAAGCTAATTAATTTTTGTACCACGCCTTGTGTCCATCCGGGATATTAATTACACTAATGGTGTAAGGAGGAAAAGAGAATGTTAGAATAAATGTACCCTCATTTGCCAGAAAGGAGAGTGGGAAAACATTTAGATAAAAGAAAACTCTCAGTAAACCCAGCTGGGATTCAAAATTTGGCCTCCCAAAAGCAGTAAGATCAGAAGTTTTTTACGCCTTAATCCACGCGCACAGCCATGCGGTTCTAAGCTACAGTGGAATGTTCATAGGAAAAACCATTTTAGAAAATGCAAACTTTTTTACTATCAACATTGATAACATTTTATTATTGTTTATTTTAGTGTTATTTTATAGGTATTGATAATATCTATCCAGAGTGAAAGCTGTTGATAACATGGCTTGACACATGAATATGTGAAAGTAGATCTAGTAACTTTTCTAGCTGTCAGATAAGCTTCTCGATAAATGAAAATTGTACTGTAGGTTGTTAGCCATTGATGATAATACATTATCTGAATACGTTAGCCTAACACGTGACTCCCAACACTTGCATGTCAGATGAGTGATATCAATGTGGCACGAAGAGGAGAGGGTCAAGGAGAGGAGACCACTGCTTCCAGTGCACATTAACAATCAACGGTACTTCGTCAATCAACATTAGACAGACATCGCCGCAGGTGATGTTCGAGCAAGGAAACTTGCAGAGAACACCACAGCGTTGCGTCGCGGACTGTCAAGGTATCGTCGGTCATACCTTTACGGGGGGCGGGCGGTCTCTATCCCCCACCCCTCAGACATACTCCCCCGTCATTAATCACGGTAACATGGTCATGGGGACCGCGACGTGGATGATGTGTGTGAACCATAAATTACAGGGTTGAGTTGTCACAATTGATGTCGACTCTCTCTCTCCATGACACATGCTCCATTCAGCATCAGCCGTCGTAGATATCACAAGCGACCCTGTCTTAGACCGAGAGCTTTGGTCAAACCTCCATGTTCTAGCGGTTTGACCTCATAGGGGAAGATCCAACACCCGAACAGAAAGAAATGGAAGAACTAATTAACTATAGCTTTACAATGGCAGGCTTATTACTTTATTGATATATATTTTCCAGACACAGTAGTATCAGCACACGCCTTGAAAACTAGCTCGACCTAAAAACAAGTACAAACACTACACAACTAATCCTACCGGTAATAATTTAATCTAGTCGTCGTACACAGGTGAAAAATCAAATTATTTTTTTTTCCTAGTCCAAATCACGCCCAGTGACAGTTCAAAAGTTTTGTGAAAAATCTACAATTAAATAATTACATTTTCTTAGATACCTCAACACCTATTTTATTACATTGGGAATATCGTCATAATAGCATAGATACATTCACCAACTACGTACATATATACCTAATCACGCTGTTCCCTTGTGGGGTAGGCAAGAAACTGTGCATGTATCGAAAGAAAACTCCATATTTAATCGATCCTCACTAACTTTTTCCACACTTCTCTATCCTTACATACTACCTTCGCTTCAACAATATTCGTACACCGAGTCATACATGCTCTTTTATTATTAAAACTCTTATTTAATGTTTCTCTTTTTCACACATTCATCTACAACATTTAGCCACGTCTTACATACATGGCCTGCCCCTTCATTTTGATCCACTCTCTCTACCGTCATATAGTTGCTTCGTCACTCGATCCACACTCATCCTCTCAATATGACCAAAGCAACGTAAGACACTTCTTTCACACTGACCTATTGGATTCCCTTTTAAACTGCACTCCTTCAGCACCCATTCATTACTGACTCTGTCCATACGAGTTTTTCCACATACATTTCTTAGATATCTCATTCCAAACGCATTCACCTTACTTTTGTATGTACACCAATTAACTTAGATTATATAATTATATTCGATTGTTAAGACACATCCTTAGGAGGAACTGTCTTTCGACCCGCTTCGGTGGCCGCATGGTCTAAGGAGCTACTCCAGCAGTAGACTAGATTGTCGATAACGGGGAGATCGAAGTTCGAATGAGTGTTTTTCCCTAAATGGTTTTCCACCATCCATCTACGCAAATGCAGATACACTTCCTCTAAATTCAACCTTCTTCATCCCTGGCACATTAGCGTAATTGGTACATAATTATGCAGGTAGCGCTAAAAAAAACTACGATCCTAAGCTTGTAACCCCTTGTGGCGGATATAAGCTCCCGAATACAAACCTAGAACAATCGTCGTATGAAAATAACAACCAAGTCGTGTAAATTTAGTTACTCGGTGATAAATTCAACCTGAAGCCCTCGTTACATTCCCGGGATCAAGTTTTCGCCGGCTGGGTAAAAAGTTCGACTGCAGTAATTTTATCCTCTTGAAGATGTCAAGTCGTGTCAATGAGAGACGGGACTCCACACAAGATGAATCATCCGACCAAGATGGTTCCCTCTCAAAACTGTCTTTTCGGATTGGTTTTTATAGCTGTGGTGGGATTTTATGACAGAGAGCAATCGACTGGCCCAAAGGGAATAAACTACTTTTTTCTCTATACCTTTTCAGAAAGAGCGCTCACTGAACAGCTCAACTTTGGTGCTTGTAGCAGTTTCTTTTGAACTTTTAAAATATATATATATATATATATACACACACACACATATACTGTTTTGATGACTGGCGGGACAAAATTTATCATTTAAAAGAGGTGCCCAAGATGTTGACCGAGAGGCGCTTCTCTATCTAGGGTATTGACCAAGACCAATTTTCTTTTCTTTTTTTTTTTTGCCGCCCGTCTGGGCTAAAATAATTTTGCTTACGATTTATGGGGTAGGGACGAAGAATGTAGATTCAGAGTAAATGTACCCAAATTCGGGTGAAGAGAGAAAATCTACCCCAATACACCCAGCAAGGATTCAAACCCCGAGATACCCATCCCCAGCAACCCAGACTAGATTAGCCTAACATTTAGTCCGAGTGTCCACAGATGTGGTTAGTATATTACCGTATTAATACTTTCATAAATATCAGTAAAAAAAATATTGATTTTACAGTCGTGTGTCTAAAACAAGTTGACCCCAAGTCTCGTTAATTCCAGATCATCGGTATTCAACCTGCAACACTTGAATAATATTGGGATTCGAACCAAAGTCTTCATTAGATGGGTAGGGCATTGTTTGAAGATTAACGTCTTCACACTCTTGATTCCAGGGTTGCCACTATTTTCTTTCTACCAAATTTCCTGTGTTTTCCAGGTTTTCCAACGGGGGTTCACATTTTTTTCCGGCGGCTTAAAATGAAGAAAAAGAGTACTAAAATGTCATTTTTCATCAAACTAACTATTAAGAGGTCATGTATGTGGCTTTTATTTAAAACAGGATGAGTTTAGATTTATGGGGAAATACATTTGCTGTTACTTCACAACCCTTGTTTAAGGTGATAGTGTAGATGAAGCTAAAGCAGTGTTTTTGCAGTTTTTTTTATCAATACAATTTTTTGATCAAAAGAAATAGTTGTTGAATATCTGGAATGTAATGACAACTTTTGCTCTTCATTTAAAAAATTTCTCATTAAATGCCGCTAACTCTTGACCATGTAAAGAAAATTTAACTCTATATTTTTACTGAAACAATATATTAATTTTGAACAAAAAAATGTTTTGCTATGAAAACTGCAAAAACACTGAACTTTTCTCGCGACCTCTAGATTTCCACCTTAAGGGTTTTAATCAGTTCTAAGTTTTTCATTTCATATTTTTGTCTATTCAAAGACCTACTATTTCAAACTTTCAGTTAAATTTTCCAAACTAACAATAATTACAGTAATCCTATTTTTACTAGATGTCGCCAAATTATCTGTGTTTTCCCAGGGTTTTTTGTCTTGACATAAAAAAATCCCTTATTTTCTCTCGGTTATCCAGGTTTGTGGCAAGCCTGATAAAACAAGCAAAACAATCACGCCTCCAAGTGAAGCGAGGGAAGAACAATTACGAGGAATTGAGAGTTCACTAAAGTGCGTTTGCAAGTCGCTAACTGTCCTATTTGCGTCACTCATTCTGTAAAATCTATAACTATCATATCGGCAGATTTAACACCAGCGTTTTAGACTGGTGGGCGTTACCCCGAAAAGGTTGGTACTCGATATTAAATCGGTAAGTGGTTTACCACTCTTCCTCCAAGTGAATTATGGTTAGTTTTATTTTAATTGCCCTTCAAAACGATAATCCTTTATATTAAGTCATTAGTAACCCCTATGTTGAACCTATCATTTAAATAGAAGACATGGGAATAATATTTATTGTGCCCTTATGGATTTTAATTGAAAAATAATTACATTTTGGAACAAAGTTAAATTTATTATTTGGAGAGTTTGGTGATCAGTGACCTTTGTTGGGGTTTTTTCCTCTTAGATAACAACAATACTTGAAGAGAAGTATGTGATTGTCGTGATATTTTTTTGTTTTCACTTTGATCATGTCAAAGAATGTAAACTTAGAATTTTAAAGATATCTTGATTTAAAAAGGGTCTTATTATGAATCTAATGAAAACTAACAAATGAGTAAATATGAGAATAGTAGAAACACAATGTGTTCGTTCATCTAGCAATGAATATCGTTTAGCAAAAGTAACGTTATAAAATAAAGTTTGAGTGTGTTTTTGAGAAAGAGTGTTACATAGGCCCTTGTTACACATGCAAACCCGCATATGAGGGATCCGGGGCAAAAACATGATAACCCTCATTGATTTAGACGTGATATTTTCTTTGTTTAGACTTATATGAAATCCGTAAATCTAGATATCCAAAATAAATAAAATGTGCATCGATAATAGTTATCCCCAAGGTTTTTCCTACCTATAATTACAAATTGTAGTGCAAAGGTTTCCGCACAAGTTGAAAATCCGCGTAAGTCAAATAGTGCAAGGGGGCCGCCTCGGTAAGCGAGAAATTGCCGCGCAGACGTTCAGCTCTAACGCTAATTATACTATGCCTTCTTTAACATAGGTATGGTTTGTGCCAAAATAAAGTGTAAATATTTCAACAGTGGTCTTTTTATTTAACAATCCTACAGTTTAGTTTTATTAATAAAAATAAATGAGTGAAAATGTGACGTTAGCCCATTTTCAACGACTTTTTTAAGCATATTTGCAGAGCTATGAAACAAGAATTGATTAAAAAAGGGGGGGGCTCTATATTTAGCCTTCCTCTGACAAATACAGTGATTTTTTTAATAGCTTCACAACAGAAAATTTTAAGATATTTGAGAACTAGCAGCACGCTTTCTCTTTACCTTGAAACAAAAAGTTTCGTAGTTTTCCTTCTCTTTCACTTCTGTCTTAATAGCATGTCAAAGTTGTTGTAGGTGAAGGGCCAAAGGGAGTATAGGCTTAGAGAGAATAGAGAAGTCGTTCCAGAAAACGACATAGACCTTTGTATTTTAAGCCGTGTGGCCCGACAGCGATTGATACTTTCTCGTTGACCAAGGTGGCCGCCTTAAATACAATGTATTTTTAACATAAATAATTCGTTTCAAAGGATAATTAAAGCTAAATAGGTTCTTATTATGAAAATAAAACTTTGAATATATGACTTGCGCTGAAGGTAAGACCAATCAAAATGCTGATGACCCTATCAGCTGTGTATCAGCTTACTAGGAATTCCATCTATTATGTTTAGACTGTCGCTTGATAGATAGATAGTGCAGCTAGTCATAAGTCGAAGTACCGTAGGCCACGTATATACGAATAGGCTTAACTCTAATATGTGTAAGTCGATAACTTTCTTTAGTGCCACAAATATTGTATATTTTTACTGAATGTGAAGAATTAACTGAAATTAATTTTTTACTTTCTGTTTTTGAAATCTAGTTTGAGTTGATTTTTTTTAAACATTAACAAATAAGATATCTTAGATTTTCAAATTAAGACAAAAGTTGAACGGTCTGACAGCTTATTCACGTGATATGACCCTATATGGTAAAAGATCATAGTTATCGGAAAATATAGCCCAATTTTCATACGTCAAGTCATGTGATCTTCAGATGTCACTTTTGATATATAGGGGAAGTCAGGCAATTATGAGCACCTTAAGAAAATCTGTTATTCCATAAGAAACAGTATGGCTATCCAAAAGTAATATTATTTTATTCAATTGCTCATTCAATTAGGTCTACAAAATACAATGAATATGAATGATATTTTAACAGCTTTGGTCTAGAAAAAAATAATAATTAAGAATCTGCAAGTGCTCATATTAAAAGCATGGGAGGAAAATATGAGCACACCCGAGGGGTTTCAGCCATTTTGTTCGTTGAAGTGAGATGTTAACTTTAATTTTTTTTCAAGGGATACAATGAGTAGGTTTCAAGTTACATTTGAGCTTAAATAACGACGAAACAAAATATAAATATAGTCCCTGTTTCTTATACAAACTATGGGAAACATTTTAGAAACTTAATTTTAAACGTACCTTTTCATATACTGATAAATACAGGACTGTGTGATTCTTTAATTATCGCCATGCGCTTCCGTTTATGTTGCTATGTTGCAATTGAACGTTCTTCAGTAAAGTGGCAGCACATACTTGCCAAGGGGATAGTTTCAGAAGAGTATGCTCATATATCACACCTGCCCATATTAGCTTGACCTCCCCTATTATCAATACCTATTAAATAACACTAATAATATAATCAAATAAAAGTTTTTAGCAGAAAAACTAAAGTTGTATTTTCTAAAGGGTCCCTTCCATGAAATTTAGACTAGCCTATAGCATCCCTTCCGGCATGTATTATCGTTAATGGCGTGGAGTATTGCCAAGGTAAGCAGAGTTTGTTTAAACTGTAGGCCTACCTGTAAATTGTTCTCATCGCTCAGGGAACATTCATGGGGCGGCTATCGACGTACACATACATTCCCATGTGAGGTATGTATGCCTGTGTATAGTAGGCTCAAATGGGTACCGAGTGTATGAGAACATAGCAAAGGTACAGTAGGTACTAAAAATGCGTATTCTGGCAACATTCCACGCCACGCCACGCCACTGATTATATATATATATAGAGAGAGAGAGGTAGAGTAAATCTTTTCCGCCGTCAAGTATGCCTGTCCTACTCAGACGTGAATCGAATACAGCGACAAAACAACTAGAAATATTTTAAATTTCACTCGACCGATAACCCGCATCGACAGGAACGTGGATTAAATGCCAAGCTCATCTAGTCTGATTGGCCGCTGACAGGTAGGTTAGGGTTAGAATCCTTGCCAGATGTAGAACAATTTGAGCCTTCCTACACGCCTATCCTACCTACCTATTTTCCCCCCTTTTGTGTCATTAAATGCGCATAACCAGTATTTGTAGCGAGGCGCGGAGAGAGGGAAAATAAAATCACAATTATACTTCCCTATAGTCCATTCACCAAATGAGTGGTGGTAATTGACAGCTAGCGAAAGTTACCGGATCTACTCTCATGTATCCATTCGCCAAACTATACAATCTGACAGACCATATTTTATTGATTTGTTGTCACTTTTGGCAGCCAAAACTTTCAGAACAAACAATTTGTTTTTAATCATGTATTTCTTTTAACATCTGTTAGCTGTCGGTTGGCACCATTCCTATGCGAATGGACTTTAAACGAGTGGTGTGCAACCCCTTATGCTAACGATATTTTAACAATCTGACAATATGAACATTTTATTAAAATTAATTGCCTATATATTTTTCTAATATTTAATTTTAGTTCAGAGTAACCTTATTAAATACACGGAAAAACTACAAAGTGATGTTGGTTTGAGTAAGGCTTAGCCTTTATTTCACATTATCAATAGAGTCAAAAAAATTGAAATCAATTCCGTATTGTTAGTAACAATTTAATTTATTTTGTTATCTACAATTTGTATTTACTTACCCTATGGTTTTATAGCTCGAAAGTCCATTGCCGCAATTACAAAAGTATGCCACTTATCCCTATCTTGAGCTAATTCTATCCAGTCCCCCACATCACACCCTATCCTCATCTTGAGCTAATTCTATCCAGTCCCTCACATCACACCCTATCCTCATCTTGATCTAGTTCTATCCAGTCCCCCACATCACACCCTATCCTTATCTTGAGCTAGTTATATCCAGTCCCTCACATCACACCCTATACTTATCTTGAGCTAGTTCTATCCAGTCCCTCACATCACACCCTATCCTTATCTTGAGCTAGTTCTATCCAGTCCCTCACATCACACCCTATCCTTATCTTGAGCTAGTTCTATCCAGTCCCTCACATCACACCCTATCCTTATCTTGAGCTAGTTCTATCCAGTCCCTCACATCACACCCTATCCTTATCTTGAGCTAGTTCTATCCAGTCCCTCACATCACACCCTATCCTTATCTTGAGCTAGTTCTATCCAGTCCCTCACATCACACCCTATCCTTATCTTGAGCTAGTTCTATCCAGTCCCTCACATCACACCCTATCCTTATCTTGAGCTAGTTCTATCCAGTCCCTCACATCACACCCTATCCTTATCTTGAGCTAGTTCTATCCAGTCCCTCACATCACACCCTATCCTTATCTTGAGCTAGTTCTATCCAGTCCCTCACATCACACCCTATCCTTATCTTGAGCTAGTTCTATCCAGTCCCTCACATCACACCCTATCCTTATCTTGAGCTAGTTCTATCCAGTCCCTCACATCACACCCTATCCTTATCTTGAGCTAGTTCTATCCAGTCCCCCACATCACACCCTATCCTTATCTTGAGCTAGTTCTATC
>CABFWB010000794.1:194100-207119 GCA_902151455.1 Timema bartmani
AAAAAATAAAAAATTGCAGCAACGACTCCGCGACCTGGGCCTGGACGATTCACCGCCACCTCCCCCGAAGGAAGAACGACAAGCTAACTGATCCTAATGTAAGATGTGTGAATATATTTTTACTAGAAATTTTTCATTTATTATTACCTATAGCTCTATTAAATTTAGTCCAAATCGAACAACACTAGAACAGTAGATGGGGCGGGGAATATGACTCACTAACTGTAACTGAGCTTGATGCAGGTTGTAGAATTTTTTTTTATTGGAAAATATTCAACATAGTGCGATTTTTAATGATGAAATGTTGTCTAAATCGGTTGATAGCTTTATTTGTAGTGGAGAAAAGACTCACATTTTGACCTTGGTATGAGGTATGAGAATTCACTAGAAAATTTAAAAACTAACGACTAATCTGAATCAAATTTAGAAATAATTGATGAACATATTATTACGTCTTTTCAAGATGTATTTCTTTATAAATTCTCTAACATAAAAATTTTCTGAGAAAGATTTTTTACAGAACAAGCAAATATATATTTTGATAAACAATAGAAACTATACTATGATTAAATATGAGTCACACTTATACATTAGTTAATAGGTATATATTCATGTATAATAATAGTAAAATGTATGTTTTGTAATAATCTGATTTAGCTATTTTATTTACTAGATAAACCCCGCATCAATACCTAATTCGCGTTTGAAATTGAGACCAGTTTTTTAATTCACACCGCTAAGCTCAACACAAGTGACGCATCACCAGCCTTAGCATAATAAATGCAAGAGGTGTCGTGTATTGCTCTAAACTACATTTATTATAACTAAACAATGATAATGTTTTAAGGCCCACATTATCCCCTACCAAATTCATCCTCAAATTATAAGTACCATCTAGAAATCTTTAGGCGCATAGTAAAAATTATAAAATCTCACATCTTCCCACTTTGTTAAACGTTCTAACAATAAATAGTTTACATAGCTAGAAAGCCTTTTTTAATTAATTTTTTCAGTTTTAAATTTTAAAAAACCCTATAGATCTGTGAACCAAAATGGCCCCAGAGTCTTATATGTCTTGACGCTATAACCTTGTTTTAAGATTTGGTGCGATCTATGAGCTATCTCTTAGTAATAAAAGTAAACTGTATTGATTCCTCTTATATTTATTTGTATCTTAAATTTCTACCTTTTAGTTAAATAAATGTGATTATGAACTATAGTTTCGGCATGTTTGATGTATAAAAAATCTATTAACATAAATATAAAATAATTAATAATATGAGGTTATTAGAGTCAAATATAAATTCTGATACACCCTTTCTGGACAGGGAGTGGTGGCGTACTCCTGTAATCCAGCTACTTGAAGGTCGGGTGTAGTGGATAATTTGAGGACGGGCGTTCTGTTATTCAATGCCCCACGTTGACCGGATATCCGCGCTGAGCTCGGCATCATTATAGACACTCTGTAGCGTCTGCGAGTGGGATCTGGGTGCGAGCCCATCCGATAAAATTAAACCTGCACATCTTTTGAATAAATAAATAAACAAATGTTTCGTCTCATATAGTCAGACTATTTTTTATAGGAAACATGGCTAAAACATTATTAATCTCTCTGCAGGTGTTTCTTAACTTAAAAAATGTTAATCTATCAGTACATTAAGTGCAATCAAGTATGTAGAAAGGGCGGAAATCAGGGGAGTCTGTATGCTCACTTGAGTTTAATAGACATTCTCTAGGGCTCACAAATTTATACATTTTATTGAATGAAGGTACAAGATATTTTCTAGTGCCTTCTCCCTTTGAAAAATTAGTTTCTACACCCTTGCGTGAAATATTATAACCTGTATTATTTTATAATTTATTTAACATCAATAAAAAATGTTTTCTTTTGATTCTTTTCAGTTGTAACAAACAATCTATATATTTCATTACCGTGCAAATAACACTTACTACCATAAGGAAAACTTTGGACTAGGCCAAGAAAACAATTCAACAAGCTATGCCAAAAAAATTGCTTTGCGCGATCTTTGGGTGGAATGGGCTAAGCTAGAACCATGGCTAAGATAAATAACTATACTACCACAGTTCATGAAGGTGCAATGGAGTGTGGTCAGATTAGGCAATTTTTTGGTATTAGGTTATTAGAGTTGAATTTTTGTGGATAAACCAAGGACTAAGCTACATTCACTACTTTTTTTAAGCACTGAATCTTACCACCCATTCAGTATGTACACCTAATTTAAGGAAAAACCACCCTCATTAGGCCTACACTCAAGCGGGATTCCAAACCCAATCTTTCTGTGTCATCGGCAGTCTAGTCAATTGCAAGAGTGATACTTTAGAACATGCGGCCACTGAAGTGGGTCACTAATTTTAACTCTTTAAAATTATTTGCAATTGAAATTATTTAAAATGAGCACATTCAAAGTCAAGGAAACTCTTAATCGATAGTTTGCTATGTTCAGGATTTTTTTCTCTCTAGAAATCAAATGGTATCGAGTTTAAACCGTTACGGTATTGTTGAGATATAACTGTCCCGCGATTGGGAGCCAATCACAACGATACGGCTTATTTTGGGATAATTGCCCCACGTTGGGCGCCAATTTATTACGTTACGGTATTATTGAGATATAATTGGTATTTATAGCCCCGTGATCGAGCGCCAATTAGAATGATTTCCGTTTAATTATGTGATATTTTGCCGCGAGATGGGCGCCAATTATAACGATACGGTTTAATTTGTGATAATTGGTAATTATAGCCCGTGATCGAGCGCCAATTATTACGATACTGTTTGTTTGACCCCGCGATTGGGCGTCAATTGAAACGTTACGGTTTATTTGAGATATAATTATCCCGCGAATGGGAGCCAATTACAATGATCTTGAATTGATTTTGAGATAATTGGTATTTATAGCCCCGTGATCGAGCGCCAATTATGATATTACGGTTGTGCGTTGGACGCCAATTAAAGTGTTACGATTTATTTTGTGATATAATTGGTATCTATAGCCCCGTGATCAACCGACAATTATTACGATATTTTACTTGAATAAATACAACTGTTAATGTTGCACACGATTTATTGGAGTGATTTTATTTTTGGTACAAAGATATTATGTAAAATTACACAATTTTACTTGAACTACAGATTATTTTCTGTGTATTCTTTGTATTTAAGTTAGTAGTACTGTCGTGATATTACACGTTCTCTAGGTTTATGTCACCGGCACTCTGTAGATTTATGTGACTACTCTATATATCCATACGCACAAGCAGCTTATTATATGACCTACCCCTTGCCCCTTGGACCTCTCGTGACCAGGGTCAAAACCAACAAATCGAAAGCGTCCCTGCGACAGGTGTCTTGAAGGCTAGCTTCCTATTGGGTATAGGGAACTAACGTCTCTTGCTTGTTTGGTAAATACTATGGAGTTAAATTTTGAGAAAAAAATAAGTTTTAATGGTGCAATCCTTCTACATTATTTCTGATGAGCGCGTGATTCTCCATGGATGAAGTCTTAAAAGGATAATTTACATACAATTTATTGAAGAAAAATACCTTCATCCATGACTTTTTAAATATACGAGAGCGGTCCAAATCAGTATCATTACAAATGACATAGAAAAACAATATGAACTGATTGCTAGTCAAATTTTTAGCACACTAATCTTCCTTGATTTAACTATTGGTGAAGGACTACTATGTTTGTGCATCCAAAAAGTGATGTTATAATAGAGAATTCTATATTTTCGAATCTGAAATTTAAATCTTTTTTAGTATCTCAAATCCAAATTCAAATCACGAATCTTTAAAAATATAATATTTTAATCAAAATGAAAATACTTAAAATTTAAATTGGTTTAAGGCTTGGTGCCACTGACAAGTTATATTTGGTTTGTCATGTATATTATGTTATACACAACAAATAGAACCGATTTTTTAGTAAACTAATTACTATATTAATATAATTTTCTCCTTTTTTGTGATTTTGTTATCCCTCCATTGACATAAGTCTATATAATTCCTTTTTATCAATTGCTTAAAATTTATATACCAAGTAAAGGTCTTCTCAATTGTATTCAAGACACTTTTTTGTGATTTTTATTATTCTCAAATATCTCAAATACCATGGGATTCCAGAGATTTGAGGATTCTATAGTTATAGCTATATTATTTCAAGTAAATTCTTTACTCTCACTTTTATAAGCAGCAAACCACCCACAATTAAACTTTTATTTTAACAGAACTAACCTAAGTATATATTTAACAGTCAAGCAGTTTAGTTAAAGTTGAATTTTATTCAGTTTTAAGAACTGATCCTCTGGCTAACCCTAACATTTCAGTTTGTGATGTATATGAATTAATATTACTAGGAAAATAATGCTTTTTCTAAGTAATGATTGAAGCTAATGTGGGTAGCAATAGCTGTTGGAGGAAAGGTGAAGGAGGTATTTTAACATTCTCAATTACTCAATACTAGCTCGACCCCACGAATTAAAGCCCATACAAAGTTGCACTGTTTATCTCTTTCTATAATTGACTATTCATTCATTGTATCAATGGTACATTTTTTGTTAATTGTCCACCACATTGAATCAGAGGGGAACATGTCCTCGTTTCACAAAACTTCCTGATAACTTACAAAATAGTTTAAACTTAGGTACCACTCAAAAAACCATACATTAGTAGAAAAGTAACTAGATCTTCTTCCATATATTATTAATTCACTTTTGATACATATACCTGTAAAATAACACTAATAAAATAGTAAAATATTATCAATTTCAACCACAAAAATTTATGTATTTTCTAAAAGACCCTCCTTATGAAAATTAGACTGTACAATATATTCATTAAGGAGTGGCCGAGATCAACCTTGGGCCCAAACCAATCAACACTAAAGGATTTTTTGGCGTCTACATGTCATAATAATGAAGAATGGGATGATATTTGACAATATCATGTGAACCATTCATATCACTAATACACATAACAAAAGAATAATTAGGCTACCTTTATAAACTCTAGAAATCAATTGATGAACACCTGCTTCAGTGGCTGAACAGTTGAAGGCATCTCTCTCGTGTTAGACTGGCGTGCTGATAATGGGGAGATTGAGGTTTGAATCCCGGTCGGGTGTACTGAGGGTGGTTTTTCCTAAATGGTTTCTCGTCTTCCTTCACACAAATTTGGGCACATTGCCTGTAAGTACCACCTTCCTAATCTCTACCCCATTAGTGTAAATACAGCTTGTCTGAATGGGTAGAAGACCCAAAAGCATCATGCATGGGCCCTGTGAGTATTGTACAAGGAAGGATTAGAATTAGGGCTGGGCTGATGCCAATAACCGATCAAATATTGGCACAGTCGGCCAAGGAATGCTGGTTTTTATCATGCCGATATTTTACGCCAATAATTCAAAATCTAGTGATATATTTATATTCTCAAGTCATGAAAATATAATTTATAGTTCAAACAAAAATATTTAAATACAGTATCTTGCGTGTAAACACCAACTATTCTTTAATTCTGTGTTAGATAACTAACATTCTAAACAAAATAAACCATTCAATTTTATTTACTTTAAAGTTTATTTTAAATTATGAAATACTTGATAAATATATTAGAGATCAAGATTCCCTCAAGTAGCAAAGTTAAACACTATCAAAAACGATATTAGGTGGGCCAGTATGGTTTTATTTGTCGATTTATAAAAAATTAAAAATACATCATATTATGGCTACATGTAACGTAGTTCTAACAAAGAATACGTAAAAGTTAATTTATCATTGTGTTATTGCATACTCTAGGGGCTAGCTGCACAAAACTGTGTTCAGTAATCATGAGTTTTTATTTTATTCATGGTGCATGCCGATTACTGAGTGCTCTAAGATCCGCTCAATTGATTGCTCTCCATGCGCTCCCGGAGATCAGTTCTTAGAGCGCATTCAAGCATAATGTTGAAGTACCAATTTACCGCTGCTGTAAATTGTTTAGAAATTTTGTCATTTAACTCAGAATTAATATAGTGATCATTTAATTGAGAATTAATAATATAACAAACAGCACAGACAAAACTTTTCATTTCTATTTGTAATTCTATAAAAAAAAATAGCTAGAAATGCCTTTTGTGGCATTTTTCATGTTTTGGTGGTTATCATGAAAAATATAGTGGCAAAATCAGATAATTATTGTTTTTTAGTATTGTTACTGTTCACTTTTGTAATATTAAAAGAAAGAAAAAATCGGCATCGATTACTGGCAATATCTGCAAAAAGGCTTATTGGCCCAGCCCTAATTAAAATTTAAAATACCATGTCATCTGTAGAACCAAAGCCCCGGAGTTTGATCTCTTTATAAAATACACTTAGAAAAACAAACATAATTATTGTATTATTTAAAGCAATCTTAATGAACTAATAACTTATACACGTGCAAATTTCTTTATCAATTGGTCTCATATCTAAACTGTAATTTATTCGGAATGTAGCCTATTTAATATGTAAACCAGTGTAACTTTAATTTTATTTATAGGCCTTGTATTAGATTAATCAGATTACGCTTTTATCCAATGATAAAGTATAAGGGTGAATATCACACTCTCTTCAAATTAATGATAAATGGTATGTTTTATTTTTATATAATTATTTAATATTATCAACTTCAATTTCAAAATGTTAGTAAATAAATATTCCAAAATAGTTATACTGCTGAAAGTTACAAAGCGGCGTACTTCCTACTTAATTATCTTTACTCTACTGACTTGGTAGAGAATAATTAAAAAACTGAAATAAACAAAAATAAAAAATAGTGCTTTATTACAAAGAGTTATTCAATATTATATCAACAATGGTAAACCTTTTCATCTTAAAACTCAATAATTTGTAACTAAAAATTTTACTCTTATAAAGTATTTAGATTTTTTTTTAAATACATGACTAATATTCATTAACCTATATAAAACAAGAACAATAATTGTTTACATACATTATAGGATATAAAAAAAATCTTCATAGCTTTCTAAATAAAAATATGATATTAAAAAGGAAGCTTTTGCTGCCAGAATCTTCCTGCAGTGTTGGCAAAATGATGAACCTATTTAGTGACAATTTTTAATAGATGGCACATTACAGATGTAATTATGAAATGCTTACCACAAAAATAATAGCTGGAATGGATCGTTAAAATTTTCAAATTTCTTGAGTTCTTTAAGAATAATGGAAAAATTTCGAGATTTAAAAATATATAAACCTTATTTTAAAACCTAACAACCATACTCCAAAACATTAATTTACCACTTAGATGAATAGAAATTACCAATTTGATTGCTTTTTTTAAAACCATTTAGTTAATCTTCATATTGTTTATAACTACTAATAAATTAACGCGAACAAATCAGATTTGAAGGAAAAAAGAGCCAAATAAATGTGGGTAAATTTACTTCTTATATTTATCAATGGCGACAAACGGCTATATTAAACTAAACATTGAAAATAAGATAGAAGGGGGAGGCCTATAAACTTGTCAGAAAATTGTAGTCTTCAAAGTTCACAATTGAAAACACACACAAAAAAAACACCACATAATTATGAAATGTTCAGGGTGTGTACTGATGAAGTGGACTGATTTACCCTGAAAATGTCATAATTATGTGTTTTTAATTGTGAACTTTGTGGCCTACAATTTTCTGGTGTGTGGGCGTGTTACTCTTCTATCAACTTTTCAATGTTTTATTTAAGAATTGGATTTATAATTAGTAGGGATTTTTTTTGCACCGTGTTTAACTATCGATTTGGGTATAATGGCTATGTACTACACTAATGTGTTAGGAATTAAGAAGGTTGAATTTAGAGGGGGTATACCTGTGTGTTTGTAAAGGAAGAGTGGAAAACCATTTAGAGATAACTATCATCAGTACGCCAGACCAGGATCGAACCCTGATCTCGCCATCTTCAGCTGTCTAGTTTATTGTGAGAGTAGCGCCTTAGACCATGCGGTCACCAAAACAGGTTAATTTTCAGATAGAATGAAGATTAAGATTCGATAAAAAGGAGATTTGACCCCTTCCTAGTAATAAGTATAACATTCTATGTCAATTCCTGAAAGGGTTAAGTACATAGCACACAATTTACATTTATAAAGATTTTACAGGGAAACACTCATGTTAAACACTGTTTACAGACTTTTGAGCATGTTACCAAAACATTGAGAAGTTTGCTATTCTAAAATCATTATTTCATGGACATAAAAGACAAGTGCTTTATCAGGCAAGTAACTGCACTTGCAGAGCTTTGAATCAATTGTACCAAGTCTTTAACAGCATATGAAGACTAAATTTCAACCCAATTGTAATTTGAACCATAGGTTTTTTTTTTCTTTCTGAAAAACACCTCAATAGTTATGCCTCGTGACCATTGATCTTTAATTCCAAAACCATAGGTTTTTTTTTTCTTTCTGAAAAACACCTCAATGGTTATGCCTCGTGACCATTGATCTTTAATTCCAACTTAACATAAACTACACAAAGTGTCACTAAAAGATTTCAAAAAAATAAATAGCTAAAAAATGTTTTTATGTTACAGTAAAATGAAACAATTATCGTGACTACCCCCTCTCCCCCTTGTGGGCTGGATCTGTCAAGATAGCTTGCAGGGGTGGTTAGGTTGCAAACAAGGTAGTTGTGTGGGTTCGAAATAGCACATAGGGTTACAAATTTTGGTTTAATATATAAGTTACTAAGAGATAATATATAATGCGATATTTAAACAAAATATATAATATATATATAAAGGTTGGACGCTCACGCTCGTGGAAGAACTGGTTTACTTGTGAAAACTTAACCGATGGAATTTACTGACACGGCTTGTGACCCCATACAGGACTCGATCTTGTAACCCTGGGCTCAACGAATGCCCTCTAGGTACAAGTGCTACTGATGAAGATGTAGTTTACTATGGTCCGGTGTCGGGCAGCATAGCTTCCTGCAATATTGATTAAAATGTGACAGCCCCGATGTCAACAAATAAAATTCTTTTATAGCCCGCTTTGCCCCTTTCCCTCCAACTAGAGCAAACATTGTCATGAGTAGTCAGCATTCCCCTTTAATGTTTCTAGTTCGTTACATCATATTCGCTAATCCAGCACTTTTAAGCGTGTGTCCAAGAAAGTTATGTAAACCAAAACAAACATCCAATATTACTCAAGGTTATGACACCCAATCCTATTTTATAAATAATACTACAATAACGCCAACTTTGTTTTACAGATGTGAAGCGTGGGTTTGTCAGGAGAAACAAAAGAGCATGGTGAATGCAGTTGGAATGAGATATCTAAGAAATATATGTGGAAAAATTCGTATGGACAGAGTCAGTAATGAATGGCTGCTGAAGGAGTGTGGTTTTAAAGAGAATCCAATAGCTTAATGTGAAATAAGTGTCTTACGGTGGTTTGGGTATATTGAGATGATGAGTGTGGATCGAGTGACGAAACAAATATATAAAGGTAAAGTGTATCAAAAGGACGGGGTATGCCATGTAAGATGTGGCTAAATGTTGTGTATGTATATGTGAAAAAGAGAAACATTAAGAGTTTTAAGACTAAAAGAGCATGGCGTATGACTTGGCGTATGGATGTTCTTGAAGCGAAGGAAGTATGTAATGATAGGGAAGTGTGGAGAAAGTTAGTGAGGATGGATTAAGTACAAAGTTGTTTTTTGAGCTATATTCAGAGTTTCTTGCCTACCCCGTAAGGTAATGGCATGATTAGATATGTATGTATACTTTTTATTGATATTAGAATCCCCTTAGGATGGCACCACTGCAAGAACAAAATTGTGGCAGTTTGGAACAAAACATTTAAAAGCTCCTTCTCATATTGTTATATCCCTATATGAGAATATTATAAGTTAAATACATTACAAAACAAATTTTAGGTTAATTCACTTAATATAAGACAAACTACACATGCTTTAATTATCTGTGAAAACATTGGAATAATTTATTTTGCTGGAATATGTGTTCATTAGTGTGTACGCTTTGGTTTGATACAAACATGATCTATATTAATTTTGTGTTCTCCATATCCCGAGTGAGAATTTTATTTTTTTAATTTTTATTGTTGGCAGCTGATAAATATGTTGGATGGTTTGCTGTGAATAAATGTTAGTGTTAAATAGGTCTGAGAAATTCATTTAATACCGTTTGTTAGCTAAACTTAACATATTTATCATTAGTTTTTTTCTGTCAGTGAGCTTGATAAATTAAAATTAGCCTGATGAAAAAGTTTAGTGACATGTTTTAGAAAAATTAACATTAATTTGCGGCAGCCACTGGGATACTTGGTAACATGCAGAGGCTGGATGTTCACACATGATTAAATAGCAGGTAGTGCAATGGCAATTGAAACAAGAGCAGCCAGTCATCTCGAGATATCATTCGTGATAAATTTGTCAGTGTTGTTTATGCAGTTAGGGTGGTTTTCAAACATAACAATAATATTTTGGAATGCAAGCTAAAGTTCATCAAAAGAATGTACATTCGTCTTTTGTAGTAAAAAACTTTTCTTCATATTGCCTAATCTCTTAAAGTATTGCAAACAATATCTTCTCATCGCGCATTTGTAACATAGTATGCACCCAGAATATCTTATTCCTTCTGTTTTACAGTTTTTTCAACAATTACCAAAATGATACTACTTGAACCGCATTCATATTTTGACTGAGATAAAAAATGAAAAAAATGGCTGTCACAGCCTGGTTGCAATGTTTTTTGGCCCCCGTGACAACAGGTGACCTAGTGTGCGGAGTGCGGGGGGTCCTTATGAATATGTGAAAGTATATCCAGTAACTTTTTCAATTGGCAGACAAAGCCCTTATTATGAAAATTGTATTAGACTTTCATAGCAGTGTGTGTAATCTCATTGAATACAAAACCATTATGAACGTGTGAAATAGATTAAAATTGTTTGAAATAATTTTGTTCCATCTAAAATGGCTCTGACCTAATGCTTTCAATAGACTTCAGTAAAAAGTAGTTTGAATCTGTCTTAAGGAAGCAGTTAACATTTCTCAAGTAAAGAGAAAAAAAAAGAAGTTTTTGATAACATTTTCTTAACCCATTTTCTAGCACACGTGTAGCACAGCTATCTTTGTGGGCCCAGCTGCCATTTTACTACTGGTATACTTTTACCCGACAAATATTTTAGTTACTCATTTGTTTGAACATTTATTACTCTAGTAATGATCATATTATGGCAGTAAACTGGTAGCTCCATCTATTACCTTCAATATGAAGTATTTAGACTGGCTAAAAGTACAGTGGTTCATTAAGAGATGGCATTACGATAACTTATTGAAACGAAACGTCGAATCATGCC
Source organism: Timema bartmani (assembly GCA_902151455.1). Classification (NCBI taxonomy): domain Eukaryota; kingdom Metazoa; phylum Arthropoda; class Insecta; order Phasmatodea; family Timematidae; genus Timema; species Timema bartmani. The sequence goes on from CABFWB010000794.1 coordinate 205,478, forward strand.
CGCGGCAGGGAACGTCCAGCAAACAAAGACGTTGTTTAATGTCCACACCACGGAAAAGATTAAGGTGGAATCAATAGTATATTGTTAAAACACGGATCCATTCCAAAGTGTTTGTTCTTTAATAGAAATTATGATGATCATGTATCTTTCTGTACATCTGTAGTTTTTGTACGTTTTGCAGATCTTGAACCAGTTGCTGAAACACAAGAACATGTTGTTACTATCATATACATACGCTTTAGTGGCAAAATAATGGTTTGGATCGAGTTAACTACCTAATCCGAGGGAAAATAAATTGTTGGTACAGAAAAATAAACTAGTGGTCAAACACTAAATTCCTGGTTCAGAGTCAAGAACAGTGAAAAATATATTAATTCAAAATGTTGAAAATATTTTATGAATACTAATCCAACTAGATTTTTCTAAAAATATGTTTATTAAGATACAAGCATTAACCCACTAGTGACACATTTAAGTTTAATTTATTTACAAGCAAAACTGATGTTTTTGCACTCGTACTAAAAATATATTTAATCATAACCACATTGGTGGGCACGTGGCTTGAACGTAAACTCCAGGGTCATACCAAGGTGGGGGTGAGGGGATATTGTGGTGAGTCAAACTTCCTCCCTTGAAAATAGTTATTATTACTAATGTATTTTTGTATTATTGCTCAATGATTATGCTACTAGTAGCTTTTGGAGTCTTACAAAATGTTCAACACTTAAAAACACAATCGTGTTAAAAACAAGTTTAAATTACTTAGAAAGGAATGTATCACTTCAAAAATCCATTGTTTTCTTCTGTTGGGGGACTTCACAAGCCACTAAAGGTAGTACCAACCTTGGTCCACCTTATCTGGTCTGGTTTGCTGGTAACAGGAAGGTTGAGGTTTGAATATTGACCAAGTACAATGTTGAGGGAGGTTTTCCCTAAATGGTTTTCTACTCTTCCAAGATGCAAATGTGGGTATGCTTTCTCTAAAATTATAACTTCCTTATTCCTAATCAATTAGTGTAAATATGCATATAAACAAGGTGGGTAATAAGACCAAGGTGTCTACCTGACTTTAGTTTTGAAATTCCAGTATATTTCCAGTATATTTTTTTTAAAGAAATCCAGTATATATGAAAGGTACTCAGAGACAAACAATCCTTATTTCAAGATAATAAAATGATAGAAAGTTTGGGTAGGCCTAGGTCTGTCATAGTTTTTTATATCAAGAATAAAGTGTATTGACGCATATATTCTAGTATATACTAAAAATGAGACCCTAGAACCTACAAGTAATATTCATGGTTTCAAGACTCAAATCATATTCATTTTTTTTAAATAGGTACTAAGTTTGAGTTATTTTTTAAAGGTATTAAAATAGTTAAATAGTTTCTTGTGGTTAAAACCAAAATAATGATAGGAAAAACCTAACAACAAAACTCCAGATCATTAATTTACCATTTAATGTAAATAAAATCAGAAGTGAAGGAAAAAAATTCTAGTTATTGGGAAAGTTAAACACTTATGCTTACAATATTTTCTAAAACTCAAATTTTAATTAGGGATTTGATGGCAAAATGAAGTTTCAGATTTGAAAAAAGGTGGATCCGACCCATCTTAAATACACGTGCATACAAACACACACACA
>CABFWB010000794.1:210133-224296 GCA_902151455.1 Timema bartmani
GGGTTGGCTGCTAGTGTATTCAAAACAGTTATTTGTTTCTTTCTCTAGTATGTAATGGGGTGGGGGGAGGGAGGGCTTAGTGTAGATACTAATAGAAAGGTCAGCAAGTGAGGCAAACATCCCCACTGCAAGGTCATCTACAAGGTCAACTAATTGTGTGGCAAACAAGATAGAGCAGAGGAGGAGTAATTGAGGGGTGGTCAAAATATAACTATCAGTAGTCCAAATAATATCAGAGGTCTCAAAATGCTTAATCCAACATTTCACTCAAAGTAAAAAGGATGAATATTTTTCCAGTATCTGATTCAATATTCCAGTATTTCCAGTATCAAAAATAAAATCAAGTATATTTCCAGTATTTCCAGTATTGGTATTTCTTCCTTTTTTTTTTAAAGACAGGTGGAAAACCTTCAAATATTCTAATCTAATGCAATAAAACTTGGGGTATATACAGAATTTTTAAGTATGTTAGGAAGGGCTTAAGTTTTTAATAGATTAGTTTTTTTTAAATATGGGGTTAGAAAGAAATCAGTGTATCTGCATATAGAAAACAAATAAAAACCAGCAGATAGTTGTAGATCTTAATTTACCCTCTAATGAACATTATTTTGTTTGCTATGGCTTACAGTTTCCTTTTAAACCCATACTATCTTTATAATATGAGATCACTGCTTAAATACTTTTTTTTTAAAAGTTATGAATTATTGCCTAATGGCTTGGAAATGTTTAAGACAGTGTGGAGACTGTTTCTACGCTGTATTATTATATACTTTTTAATGTTATGATTGACAGTATGTATATAAGCATAATAATTATATTGCTACTAAATATAACAATATTTTTCATCTTTCAAATCATTTTCTAAGAACATTAGTAGGTATTTTGGGGCTGGACACACCCCTGAATATAACTAGCCCTACCAAAGAGTGCTTACTCGTAACAATCTTCCATATTTATTAAGTGGAATTCATGTCATGGATAAATTACTGTTGCACATAACTATATCTAAGTACTATTCAGTAAACTAACAGTCTAACAAGCACTATATAACACATTCAACTTGAACTTTTTTAATAAAAGTTTACACAACAACATACCAAGAAAATGAGCTCAAATGTTCCACAAAATATTATTGCCTTTTGAAACTATTTGTACACAAAATATTTCAATATATATATTTTTAATTTGAATAATTATTAGTTTAAATCTATTTTTTTAAATATTTTTAAAAGAACTACAAATACATTTATTACAAAATACAAATTAATTTGGACACACAAATGTTGAGTGTAAAAAAAAATGGTAAAGGGGCCCAATCTGCAAAGACTAAACTGACAACAATATTTATTATGTTGACAATTTTTGTATTAATTGTATTACAATTAATTTTAATCTAGTACTCAATGCTATTTTGAAGTATAAAAGATATAAAAAACAAGCGGTATTATTGCAAAGACTTGAAGAAGCACATAGTATTCAGATAAGTTAGCCATAAACTAAAAGACAAATGAGTGTACTTACTTTTAATGTGGCACACCTCTACGTCGGCTCCAGCATTGGAGAGAAAATCAAGCCAAAGAATTTGGTTGTCTGATAAGTGATCGTTTGGTCCTTTCACTTCTACAAATTTGAACTTCAATTGGTTTGGTGACCACACAAGTAGATCGGGAAAACCACTTCGGGCCATACGATAGTTCTTTATGAGTCTCTCACATATTTTGGCCAATAATTTGGGACCTAAGGATACTACTAGGGGCAAAAGAGAATTGATCTGAGGTAATCTGTCCCAATTTACTATTGAAATGACATTCTCATACTTTTCATATCTTTCTCGAACAAGATTTTGAATAAGTTCTGAGCTCATATTTTTTATTTCTTTCAATTTATTTTCAATTATATCTTTTCTATTATGATAAAATTCAGGATAGTTGAAATCAAGAGGATAAGATTGGTAAGAACTTTGATAAACATTCTGAACAGGAGTTTCATAGATGACATCCCAAAATAACAAACCATAGAGAGAGATAATAATACTTCCTTCTGTGTGTTGACCCCTTATAAAGCCTTGTTTTTGATAGTAGGAGAGAGCAAACTCTTCAACTGACGAGTAAGTAGTTGTGTGTTCAACTTCATCCTCTTCAACATAAACCCTCTTCAAGCCTGCTCCATAGTTTGGAACAGATTTAGCTTTGATGGTAATGTTTGGAGGGCTATCCAAAGCCTCGTTCAAGTTGTGGTACAGTTTACGCTTCATGTTTTTGTTAAGCCCCCCTTTCTTAAGATCATGTAGTTTTAAACCGCGGGAGTTGATGGTGTACTGTTGTACTTCATTTACATGTGAATCGTTCATGGCCTTTATTATAACATCTGCAGCCTGTGTTGCATTATGGAGATGATGTTGAAGAAGAAGTGCCAGTTTCTCATACCAAAAACCACGGTAATGAAGAAGGTATATATCTTGGTCAATGAGCATCTCAAGAAGTGTCACACATTCTACTAAAAACCCTTTGTCTTTCTTTAAAGTATCAATGCCTTCATTGAGAGCATGAGCATATATAGAGCCAGATGTAAAACGTCGCAGGAAGAAAGGAAGCTCTCTTGCCCGGGATGTCTGAGCTTTATCTTGCAAAACAAGACGAAATTCTTCCGATGCAGTAAAAGTTATGTTCTGAGCTACTTTCCAATCTTTCCTCGCTATGGCTTCTTGCAAACTCTGCTTAAGTTCATAAGCTTTTTGAAACATAACAGCTTCATCTCTGGAAATGAAAATGTGTCCTGTCTTGAGAACAGAGTATTCTGGGAATTTAGTTGTGCCTCTTTGCACAGCATGCATCATTAACAACTGAACATATAAATCATTCTCTGTGATCTGCTGTTGAGGAAGGGTGTATACCATCAGAACACGGCGGAAGATTTCTCGAGGAATGTCACACAGCTTGATACAGTGGCCCAACATTTCTCCTATCCTAAAAGATAAACATGAAAATTAGTTTCAACAAGTTAAATTGTGACAGACCAGACAAATAAGTAGGACCCATGAACTCAGGCAAATAGTGAGGGTAATAAATGAATTCAAATTGACTTCCCAATATGAATCTATAACTGACTAAATCTTTGGTGTCACTGCATCTTAATACCCATTCAGATTATATGCATATTAACTAATTACATTAGCGTTATGGATGAGAAAGGTTGAATTTAAAGGAACTGTAAAAATATGCATGGAGGAGAGTGAAAAACAATTTAGGAAACACCAACCTCAATACACCTATTCGGGATTCAAACCCTTATATTGTCATCCCTAGCTAAAATAACAAAAGGATGAAAGTGACCAAAATTGAGCTATTTGTAAACTTGAATGATTTAATACCAGTAATGGCTATCAACAACAAGTTAACATATAAAAACAGTACATAGACAAAAAAATTAAATTAAAATGCAACGATTAACCTGATCTTTAATTCTGTTAGCTGACTACATTATTATAAAATTAATAAAGTTTATTTTTCTCTGAAATTTGTACTGAAAACCGTATAAGTCCATCAATATTTTTAACAAAGATCAAAGCTAGAAAAAAACAGCTATAATTCGAACATACTTGTTCTGCAACTTACTTCAGCTGGTGACGCGTCTGCTTACTGAACTAGGTGTTCTGGGTTAGATTCCCAATACCTATGGCTGAACAATTTATTATTAGTGAGATTGTGGCTTCCTCTTTCACAATGATGAATTAACAACCAGGGAACAGGGTGTTGGGTCTGTTCTAGAATTAAGTTAGTTTGAAAGTCATGTGCCGATAAAATAAAAACTCAAATACACAGCCAATAACTTGAAACTACCTTTTCCTGAGGATAGTCTTGGAGTCACTTGCCCCTGACAATGTCCTCTGGCTTGTCACATACTTCAACAAGATTTGCACATGTTTCAATTTAGTGCCGCAGCTGTCCTGCAAGTGGAACTCTTTGCACAAAGTTTTTACTTCTGCTGCTTTCAACATATCAAACAATACATTCAGTTCTTCTTTGCTGTAATCTGTTTCATGAAACATTCCATATTAAATAGTTATTACAGCTGAATAACAATTCAGACACATTAACAATCTTAAGAATGGTAAATTATAAAGGTGTGTGAGAAGGCCACTTTTTAAACGCGAAGCCAAGTTTAAGTTGAAAATAAATATTTACTTTCACATACAGTAGCATTACTTTTAATTTTTAAATGAACCATTAAGTGCATCAAGATAAAGGTTTTGAATTAGTGAAAACCAGGACTATGGAGTCGTTACGCCAAGCCTTCGACTCCTCTATTTCTCTACTGTTCATCTCAGACTCCTTTGTAAATAGCTAATGTATATTAATTAGTAATAACATATCGATTGCAGTAAAATGCTCCAATACAGAGTACTTCATGGGAAGCTGCTTTAACATTGTGACCGTAAATTTAAATAAATTTGTTAATCCTAATTACAAATATTGGTTCTAAATAATAAAAAACAAGTATAAAATATTGTTATAATATTATAAGTTTTTATTTTTTAAGCTCGAGTCGGTACATATTTACCAACTCCGCCTCCATAAGTATGACTCAGACTCAACAGCCTTGGTGAAAACTAATGCGAGTGAGTAGAAGCGAAGGAGAATTGACCTTTGACTTCAAGATTTTGAAGTTTTGCAAACCCTTACTTAGTTATACTAAAAAAGTAGGCTACTTCAAAATTTCACCAGTCTACACATTATGTTCACATCAAGTAGAATGTAAAAATGTTTCAATAGGTTTGTCTCTTTAGAAAATATAATAATGTGAATGATATTTGTAAGATTTTAACAAGAAAAGCGTCATCCACACAATTTTTACAAATTTTAATTAAAGACTTACAAGGAAGCAAATACTTTTAACAAAAGTGTGCAAAATGTATTTTACATTACTTTTCCTTAGTAGGTTGACTGTCACAAACTGAAAAATGTCCAGCAGTTTCTTCAACTTTTCTAGTTTTTCCAGTTTCTTGATGTTGACAATAAGTGAAATTAAAAAAAGACAAACGTGATAATAAAAATGAATGGAGTAGTTTAGTAGAGCTTTAGTGCCGTTTCACAAGAGAGGTATTTTATTGTGCGATGTTTTTGTCATGCAAATTTTATCTGCCGAGATACATTGGTTCCAATGTGGTTCACACAGGGAGATGAATTATCATTCCGTAAAATTCTCGTGCCACTGGTCTAGGACAGACGCTTGTATCCTACACCACATAAAAAGCATAAGTGAATATGGGAAACAAGCGGTATTTTCCCTCTCGTCTGAAAGCAACTTCAGAATTGATCGCGAGAATAAAAGTTCACATGATAAAAACATTGCGCGATAAAAAACCTCTTGTGTGAAATGGCACTTATTGAAACTGTATTATAACAAAGACAAGTTGCACCACTCCACTTTTCACTAAGGCTGATGATGAAATAAAATTTTTGAAAGATCTCCTTTAATTAATTTTATGAGGGCATGGTGGAAAACTTGAAATGAAAATATTATTTTCTCATGTGTTACATGTTCTTAGAACTTTTTAAGCTTCATAAACATTTTAAAATCAAGTTTTGATTATTTCCTCCTTTTAATAATTGTTGACAAACATTGTGTTTATGATTTTAACAGTGGTATTTTTTTTATTAGTTCAATATAAGCTTAGTTTCACTCCTATACTTAATTCAGTTTTATTATAACAACTGTGTTTTTAATTTTGCTTATTGTCACATCAAGAAACTTTAATAGTACCTCAGGATAATACCTAAATGTAGTATTCAAAAATGATTTTTTCCAGTTTTATATTTAATCAATGGTGAGTGATATGAAAGTTAAATGTATATATTGTAAGTTTTATTTCTTGTTATTTCCAATATGAAAATAAAGTACCTTTTTGATTTCTTACTATACAGTAAACTGTCAGACTTCTAATAACTTTAAATTTTATCACTGCATCTTACTACCTGTTCAGGTTATATGCAAATATGATAATTACTCCATTTACATGGAATGAGAGTGGAAAACCATTTAGGAAAAACCACCCTTAGTAGACCTGACCGGGACTCGAACCCCGATCTCTCTGTCAACAGCAGGCCAGTCTAACATGAGAAAGACACCTATGATCATTCAGCCACTGAACCGAGCCATAACTTTTAAAAAAACTATGGCACAAAAGAAGACTTATATAATAAACAAAAAATGTGAAATGATTTCAATAAATTATGTTTAATGTGTACCTTTGTTTTGTATGTATGAATAGGGTACACAAGGGCAATGGGAGGAATAGCACACAATACATAAATAACAATGTAATTGTGAGAATAAATTTCCCTGACTGAAAAAAAATCTTGATGGAAAATTATGTTTTGATTCTCCTCACACCCTAATAACCAGGGACTTATTTTGTTTATCTAAAAATAATCAAAAAATGACATAAAATGATCTTAAAATTTCTTTAAATTTTCAAAAACTTACCTAAAAATATGAACAAAAACTTGTAATAACTGCACAATACTACATCAAGCATGCATTTACATTCACACCATTCTCTTAGGGGGTGAACCAGAAACTGTATATGTAGCTAAAAAACCTCTATACTTAATCCATCCTCACTGTCTCCACACTTCCCTATCCTTGCTTATTCCCTTCGCTTCAACAACATCCATTCACAGAGTCATACATGCTCTTTTATTCTTGAAACTCTTATTAATGTTTCTCTTTTTCACAAATTCATCTACAACATTAAGCCACGTCTTATGTGGCCTACCCCTTGCTTTTGATCCACACTCTACCTTCATATATTTGCTTTGTCACTTGATCCACACTCATCGTCTCAACATGCCCAAACCAATGTAGGAAGCTTCTTTCACATTGAACTATTGGATTCCCTTTCAAACCACACTCCTTCAGCACCCATTCAATTACTGACTCTGTCCATATGAGTTTTTCCACATACATTTTTAGATATCTCATTCCAACTGCATTCACCTTGCTCTTGTGCTTCTCCTAACAAACCACACTTCACACCCATAAAATAATGTTGGTGTAGCATACCTTTATATTCTGCCATCTTTGCCTCTTTCGATAGAACTTAATTCTTTGCAATAGTCCACATACATCCAACTACTCTCAGAGATGCATTCACCCGTTTGTCAATTTTACCAATTTATCCTTCCATTTTTACAGAACATTCTGCACAGATACACAAAATCATTCACTTGTTCTAATAGTTTTACATTTATACTAGGCTGACAATAATTTCTTAATCTGTCTTATAAAAACTATCACCTTAGTTTTGAAGACATTTACATGAAGATCCATTCTGTCTGTCGCCACACTCAAACTATTTAATTCATTCTGCAAGTCATTTTCCCTCTCAGCCATTAATATGGCATCATCTACCTATTACAGAACTCTTGTGTTTACATTGTCCAATTATACATCAACTGCGGCCTCACAAGCATCTCTCTTACACTTATCCATGAATACATTAAATAACCCTGCCTAATACCCTTTTAAATGTCAAACCATTCACACAAAGTTCCATCCACCCTAACACATGCTTTACTTCCCTCATACATCGCCATAATTTAATTTACTACACTATCAGTTGTTGCAATGTAAATATCTGGTCCATGCAATCTCTACTCGACATAAAACCACTTTGAACCCCCCAAATCTTTTCTGCAGTTTATTCACATACCCTCTCAATTAGAACTCTCCCACAAACTTTGCCCGGAATACTCAACAAATAAATTGCCTTATAATTCTTAGATTCACTCTTACTGCCTTTGCCTTTGTACAAAGGAACAATGACAGCATTCTTCCAGTCATTAGGAACATTCGAAATCCAAGCGCACACAGTGAACTCATACAATCTGGCAAGTGGTACCATACCCACACACTTAAGCATTTCACTAATGATGCCATCAGAACTGTAGCTTTGCCAGTCTTTAACACTTTCGTAGCTTTTAACACCTCAGCCTCGTTAGTTCTTTCAATCATCATAACAATTCCCCTATTTTCTATTACTTTCTTTATATTTTCATCATACAATTACCCAAAATACTCCCTCCATTGTTCTCTTATACTATCTTCATTCCAGATAATCTCACCACATTTATTCTGAATGCCAGAGCTCTTTACTTGCACTCCTAGTTGTTCTCTTTACTCACTTCCAGAACAACTTATTTCCTTAAAAATCATTCTACATTCTTTCTCCTTCTTTTAGTCTCATTTGCTCCTTACTACCCTTTACTACTTTCTTTGCATTCATCTTTTTCTCTTTACCATATATATTTCCTACAGCCTCTTACATTCTGTTTCACTCTTCACAGCAATAATTTGTTTGTATGTTTCTTTCTTCTCTCTCACAGCTTCTTTCACCTGTTCATTCCCACATCCATCTCTTTTTAATTTTCCCATCACCCCAGCTCAACACATATATTTCGCGCACTCACCTACAGCATCTTTTATTCTGTTCCAAGCACGTTTTATATCATTAGCATTTATTTCAACATTCCATTTATGCTCTTGTAAAGTTAATTTTTCACTGAGCAATCTTTAATGTTGCGCTCTCTCACTTTTATCCTGCCATTTTTCCACTTTCACTCTTACTTGCTTAATACTCTTGCACTGCTTCCTCACAAAACCCTACCTAATTCAACTACTGAGATAGCTAGGAAGTGACCCGTTTCACATTAAGCTCCACACACAGCCCTAGTATTCTTAAGTAAACTTTTTTAAGTCTCTCATCATACAAAACAAAATCAATCATTGTTCTCGAATTACCCCTTTGCCATGTAAACAAATGAATAATTAAATCTTTATGCTAAAACCATGTGTTTGACACAAATCTTTTTCTAAAATAGAGACTCACTAACTCATTACCATTCTCGATTACCCTGTCATCATCATACCTTCCTAACATTCTTTCTGAAAGCTCTCTTTAGGTACTCACCCATCCATTCATATTTCTAACAAGATATTCTTTCACCTGAATCGCTTGCATTCAAGACTTCATTGAACTCATTTTAAGACTCTCACATTCTCGTCTTCACCCTTCATCGGAGCATAGCCATGCACTTTACAAATATTAAATACAATAAAACCCTCTAACAAATCAACTCTTGCATTATGCTACATATATAAGATTGATTTACAAACATTTGCTTCAGAATTATTAGCTATCCCCTCCCAATGCAGCATAGTTATAGTATCTCACCAGGAATGTGTATTTTACAACCAAACAAGCAGAGAGGATACAATTGTGTGTTGAAAAAATTATGTTTCAGTAATTATGCGTTTATAAAATATACTTATTCAACATCAATGCCTTGTTATTTAGTTTTCTGCCTGACGGCAGGTCATCACTTTATGGATCTCCATGCTGTTATGTTCTTGGCAATCCTTTTCATCCCTGTACACGTTATCCATTACTGGCACCTTCTATGCCCTCTTTCCCTCTTTCCATCCACCATTCCTTCCATAGCATCCCCCATGAGAAAATACCTTCCCAGCCAGTGTCTAATCCAGTTCCTCTTCCTGTATTTAATAACTTTTAATATTCTTCTCTTTTTCCAAATTCTCTCCAGCACTTCTTCAGTCCTTACTCTTTCTCCTCAGCTTATCTTTTCCAAACTCATATACAACCCCATCTCAAATGATTCCAATCTTCGCTCCTCCTGCTGCAGTTTCCAAGTCTCGATCCCATATAATGCCACTCTTTAAACAAAGCACTTTGCCAGTTTCTAACCTAAACCCTTTATCCAGGCCACACGGAAGTGTCTTCCTGTTATGCTACCTTAGCTATGGCAATCTGAGCTTTGACATCATGGCCTGACTTTTCCAGGTTATCAAAAGCCAATTTCTAACTTTTTCAGTCACTATATAGTATAAACATTATCTTATTAAGGTAACAACTTAAAGTAATAATATTTTTAGACAAATACACTACATATTCTTAAATTGTGTTGCTCTATGAAGGAGTTAAAGGATTTTAGCCTATGGGATATTGGTTAATGTGATTTAATTTTGATTTCAATGAGATCATTTTGAGGCAGTAAAAGATCTTATTACACTAGTGCAGTTTAAAATTGTTGCGAGACACATTCTTTTATAGTTTCTTTTTCCTATAAAGTAGGCTAATCGAATTCTTGCATATGTACATAACCATGACTCAACTTTTGAGTCAAGACACGCAGAAGAGGGCTGAAAAGACAACATGAAACTCACATGTTGACTTTGAGAATTGAGGTTAATAAGCTCATCATAAACAATGATGTCAAAAGAGCTTCACTGTGTGTATTAACAGGAATAAATATGTTAGTGTATTTTGAATATTGTCAATGAAAGTTGCGTATTCTTTTAGTGGCTATGTAAAGTTCCATAAATTTGATCAAATTCATTGACTTAACCATGACTTTTCCTTGACCAAGCCAGTTCCCTAACTTTTACCCAGTTTTCCAGGTTTCCCTGTTAATCTTCATACTCTTTCGCTTCGTGCCAATAACCATACTTTTCAATTTCTTCTTATTAATTTGCATCCTGCTTTCCTCGCGAGCTTCATTTAAGTCGTTCAGCATTTCCACCAGTTCCCAGTCGTGCTCCACTAATATAGGCCTACTATTTTTTATGAGCTAGATCAATATCAATTCTAAATTTGTCACTATTTTTACACAGTTCAAATCCATCAAACGATTTTGATTTTTTCCCTACTTTGATTAAGATAATTCAACCTTAAAATCCTTTCTAAAATTGACTATTCATTTTTTTATCATTTTAAAACTATTAATCTAGCAGAGTTCTCACCAAACATCCTAACACCTCAAAATGTAGATCATCCAAAATTTGTCCTACCCGTTATGCTTGGAATTTTTGCCATTAACAGTTCGTGAATAAAAAAAATCACTCAAACAATGTTGAAGGAATGAAAACAAATAAATTAGTCCTTGTGAGTGTAAATATATTTAACAAAACTTAAAATAAAATACTATGTAGTATACTACCATGATTGTACAATCAATATGATTTTGAAAGCTGAGTGCGAATGTCTCGAACGTTACAAAAGAATGACTGATCAGTGAGTTACTAAATGTCAGTCTCCTCGTCTGGTTTGTCAGTATTAGTAACAAAAAGGTCAAGGTTCAAATCATGGCCAGGTGTGATAAAGGTGGTTACGCCTAAGAGATTTCCCCATCCATACAATTAGTGTAAAGAGCTCAGATGGGTAGGTCTAGTAGTAGGATGATGTACCATTAAAAACCATCAGGACCTTTTCCACTAAAATTAATATTAAATTACTTACTGGTACCTAACTTAAATAATAAAGAAATATTATTGTTGATAATAACATTTCTAATTACCATTTAACTAACTATTTAAAATAATTTGTTACTAACCTGATGAAACATAATCTCTAAATTCCAGTTCATGAAACACCTCTGACATATCTTGGCCTATTTCCTCATATTTGATGTCTGAAACTCGATGCCATGTGAACTTTCGTGTAAACATTCGAATGTAGAGTTTCTTGGAAAGAGTGCTATGATCACAGAAGCTCTTGATAACTTTGATTTCTTCTAAATTAAATATATGGGGGAAATTAAGGATTGAATCATAGAGAAGAGTTTTAAACTGCGTACAATAAACATCCAACATAGTTTGGTCATAATGAGACTCATTTTTTTTTAAATTGCTCTTCTCCGGTGAGCCTACTTCTTCTTTGCTTGTGCATGGCATAAGATGGTCATTAAAATCTAATACCTTGCTTATTTCCCTTTTATTTGGAAAGTTAGATTTACTTGAAATTTTGTTTTTTAGAAATCTCTTAGGAGATGCCTTAAGTGGTGATTTCTTTGGAGATCGTTTCTTTTTTTGAGGAAAATGTGGAATGCCTTCCGTGTATTCTGATAAATCGACAAATTTATTCGGACTTTGGCTGAGTTGATACGAAAGTTTCAACTGGTTCTTTGGGGATGGCTCTACCTTTGAAGTAGTTTTGAGTTTGGAACTAAATAATTTATGTTCAGGCGTTGTAACCGAAACAGTCCTTTGCTTATCACTATCAACTATTATCGAGTTGGAAAAAAGAGTATCATGATTTGGAATGATCACTTCATCACTTTTATTTTCACTCTTTACAATAATTATTGGCACCAAATCTTTAGTAATGTTATGAAATGAGGTACTAGTATTTACATTGCCTACACTATTGGAAATTTGCCCTATATTTAATTTTTCTCTTGGAGGTAGTTCATTCACTACATAATTGCTAGTGATGGGAGATGTATTTGATGCAAAACCAATGTCATATTTAGAAGCACTAGGCCTACCGATACCATTATATCTGACGTTTGCTGTGTTTTTGGTATGTTGCTGTGAATCATCCTTTGAGTTTTTTACTAATGAATTTCTGATCTTTTCTTTAAAGTTTTCAATTGCTTGTTTTTTTATTTCGTGTATCTTGTTAGGAGATACAAGTGTATAAGAAATGTTTTCATCGATTATAATAACATCATCATCACTTCCATCCATACTGTATTTAAAAATTTAAATGACCATTTACATGCAAAATAGAGAAATGACTGTGGGTACGCTGCTTTTTTATTGAAACTTGAGTATTGAGTATTTTTTCTTTTCTTGAACTTTAATATAATAAAAATTCTGTAAAAAAACAAAAGACATATATTAGGCTTGAAATATATGTGTAGTTTATTTGGCATGTTTTTAAAATAAATATATTGAAATGTATGTTAAGAAACAATAAGATTAAATTGACTAAAAAACTATTGTACCATAAGTTATTAATAATATTTTTTACTCATCTTGAATATATTTTATATTAGGGTGGTCCTTATTTTTGAAGTTGTGAAATGATGTTGTCTGACCTTTCTATGTTGTTGTGGGTCCTACTAAGTTATATATAAAGATATGTTGTGTAAAGTTTCATGCAGATCCAGTTATATTTAGAGGTCACTCATGTCAGTTGAAATTTCCACTTGCAAGTTTGATCAACGAAGCTATGCGATGTACATCATCTGAAGCTGATATAGCCATTTTTTTAAACCTTTTAAATAGTATTGGTATAAGATCAATCAATCAGCTTACAAAATTACAACCAGTAATGCAACAATTATGGCAGCTTTGGGAGATGAGAAGGACATTGTGACTCAATTTGCAGCTAAGCAGCTTCAAGAAACTCAAGTCAGAGATAATTACAGAGAATTTCTAGAGCTTGCAATTATCTTCTTGGGAAACATTCCTCCACTTGGAATATAATTTATATATCCTGGGGCTCTTCATAATTCTAGATGGTTGGCAAAGGCATTGTATTCTTTCAAAATAGGGATTTTTGTGGCCAATTCCAACTCACTAAATTAAATTGGAAGAAAACGGATTGAGTAACATTTGCAATTTTATTAGGCGTATTTATCTTAGAGCTTGGTTTATTGCTCCTTTTCCAATCTCAGAAACTCAGTTTACTGCAGCAATTTAGTGCTTATGAAAAGGTAAATGATGATATCTTTAAAGTGGTCAGCAAGAATCTAGGAGGGGAAATGTGGTATTTAAGTGTGGAGCTTGTAGGTTTGGTCTTTTTTGATAAACACATGTCTAAAAGTTCAAAAAAAGCTATGCTTCAGCCCCTTTATGAAAGAGAAGGGGTCGATGAACCTCTTAAGCCTGTCCAAATGAGTGACAAGACTTGTCGTGATATGAAGATTGAAGATTTTGTGACAAAAAACACTATGAATTTCTTTCATCGGCTTAATACTTACTGTATCCCAAGATATTATTAATATTTTTATCCTGAAAAATGGTATCTCGGAGATGACTGCAAGCAAGAGTGACAGTTAAACATTTAAGGGTTGTTTATGACAACGCTGAAAGGGGTGTAGCACTCATGCAAGAGTACAATGCCCTTATAATGAAGAATGAAGACTAAAAACAATATTTATTATAAGTTGTAGAACAACATAGGTGTCACTATCCCGACTGCAGTAAAAAAAAAATTTATCTCAGATGAGTAAAGTTAGTACAAGGAACTCTGATTTAAGTGATTTAACTGATTTTCTCAGAGTTAACAATGAATATGAAATTTTACACGCATATTTTTACATCAAGAAACAGTTTTGGGGGCTCAAAGCATATAAA
>CABFWB010000795.1:0-51679 GCA_902151455.1 Timema bartmani
TTGATGTGTAACAGTTGTACCCATGGTTGTACTCAAGTGTAAATATATATAAAATTGTAAATAGTAAAACACGCTACATACCTATTGAGAAAAGTCTAATCATGACGCAATATTTGCAAGTTTGGCCAAATGTCAATTTAAAATGTTGCAGATTCCACTTAGGTCAAAATTGGTTTTAAAAATCGCAAGTGTTGTGATTAAGTATAGAGTACTGGTATCCTTATTCCTATTTTGTACTTAGTATAATGGATTAAATTATCAATTTGTCTTTATTAATTGTGAAAAAATAAATCTATGATGTTTAAACATTTTGTCGAGATCTATGCATTTCTATGTTTTATCAGTCCAACTGCTTAGCTTAGTCATTAACGCGTCTATATGCTGAACAAACTGGTTCCGGGTTCGATTGTCGGTGTGGTCAAAACATGTATAATTGGTGAATTGTTGAGCTAGTGGGGAATTAACGGACAGAGACTTGAGTGGAGTGTGTTCTAAGCTCCAGTTATTTTGTAGGTCACGTGCAATAATTTTTTTAACACCGTGTCTTATTACCTGTTCAGGTTATAAGCATATGTACTAATTACTCTAGTGAGATAAGGATGAATAAGGTTGAATTCAAAGTAAATATACCAGCAGTTGAGTGAAGAGAGAGTAAAATGCAATTTTGAAAAAAATTGCCTCAGTACACCAGATCAGAATTTGAGCCTAGATCTTCCTGTCACCAGCAGTCTAGCCTAACACTAGAGTGACGCCTTAGACCATACGGCCACTAAAGCAGGAATATGTTCAGTAATAAATTGTCAGTAAATAAAGTTGATGTTAAATAATTAAACACAAATAAATAACATTGGATTAAATATAGTTGAAATATGGCACCTGGATTTGGTAATTGAACTCAGGACCTTTAGTTTGGCTCACCAATGCTCCAAAACTGAGCTAAGACAAAAGTCCAAGGTTTAATTCCCCAAACCAGGTTTCATTTTCAACTATATTTAGTTTATGTGAAAAATGTATCCAAATGTATCAAAACTAAAGTTAATTTCCACTTTTATTAAATAAATATGTTTTATTTAAGTATATTTAGTTTATACTTTCTGAACTAGCTTTATTTTTTAGTGCCATGTCTTACCACCCGTCTGGCTATACACATAAATACTAATTACATTAATTAATTAGGAATGAGGACGGTTGAGGAAGTGTATTCACATTTACGTGGAGGAAGAGTGGCTTTATTTTTTTTTTAGGAAAACCCACCCTCAATACATCAAACCGGGACTCGAACCCCAATCTCCCAGTAAGGGGCAGTTCAGTATATGGTGAGAACGACGCCTTAGCCCATGCGGACTCTGAAGCGGGTATAAGTAATCTCAAGTCCAGTGTTAACAATCTCTGCCCGACTCCACGACACACCACTGCCCTCATTGTATTACCTTGTAGAGCTCGTGTTCGAACTCCGCGATGGTCATGGCGGCGCTCTTGAAGAGGTCATGCATCTCGGGCTCTAGGTTGTCCGCGTCGCTCGTCCCCCACTGGTGGGCGTACTTCATGACGTCATAGATATACTGGACGAACGCCACCACCCCTGGGTTCTCCTTCTCCTCGGCGGTATAGGACGACCGGCGGCGGTTGCGGTCGATTCTCCTCTCAAGGTCGTGATAACTGTATGGGGGGAAGAGGGCGTTCATTATTCATTCATACCTGACCTTGACTTATTTAGTTCACAGACTAGAAAATACACCAAGATTGATTTATTTATATTTCTGTTCTGCATCTTACAACCTCTTCGGAATATTCTCAATTAAATTATTCTGATGGGATAATTTAACTTAGTGAAAAACAAAAACATGGACATGGTAATCAAACCCGGTATACGAAACGAACAGGGATTGTTCAGTTGTAGAGCATTAACGTGCAAAGCCTAAGGTCCCGGGTTCAATTTCCGTGTCCAGATTTATTTTTCACTTAAGGTGGGGTGGAAGGGGATGCGAGAAAAGTCTGGTGCGTTTGCAGTTTTTTATGATAAAACTTTTTTTTTTACAAAAATAAATCAAATATTGCTTCAGTACAAACACAGAATTTAATTAATTTTCCTCACATGGTGATACCAACGGTAATATTGTTGAATATATGTCATGAGTATAGCAGCGGCATTAGATCACAAATTTTGTTAATGAAGATAAAAAGTTGTCATTAAATTACAGGACACCTTTGATGGATATTCAACAACTATTGATATCAACATTTGAAGAAAATTATACTCTATGTTTTTACTGGAGAAATATTTGATTTATTTTGTCCAACAAATTATGTTTATATAAAAACTACAAAAAACACTAGCCTTTTCTCTCGTGTGGATAATCATGTCTCACTTTGTGACATACATGAATTAATAATACTAATGGGGTAAAATTAACGACGCTGCCTACTAGGTGAGTTCGAAGCTATTTTTCGAAGCGGGTTGCATCTTAAACGCAATAAAACACGCTAAGCACTATCACAAGCCGACGTAGAACAATATAAAAAGAATAAAGAAACTAGGTATTCCACTCTGGGAGGACTCTTGTCCGTGTTCTGTTAACACTTCCTCTCTTCCTCTAACGAGTATACACACTCACTCTAATATATGCGTCTGGACAGCATTGACTATAATTTAAAAAAATATAACATTATTGTTTTCTATTCTAGAGAGACAAATGATTTCACGGACATTTTTAAATTTACATCCTGGCAGGAAGAATTATTATTATTATTATTATTATTATTATTACTACTAGCACCGCGTCTTACTATCCGTTCGGGTTATACGCACTTACGCTAATGTGTAATGGTAGGGTGATTGTGAGATGAAATGGAGGACCTACAGTTTAACGTGGGATCCGAACCACGGTGGAGGCCTGGCATTCCACACATTCACAAGTTGTGATTAATACACGTCTTGTCAGAGGTGAAGGAAGGGTTTGGCCATCAGATAAATCTGTGCCGGAACTGAGGATTGAACCCCGGACCCTCAACACAGAAGTCCAACACCTTACCCCTAGACCACCAGGTCACTGGCAGGAAGAAGATTCCTACATGTAGTTTTTTATGAATAAACTAAAAGGTCTAATTTGATGATTTATCCTAGTTGGAATTAATGATATGAACTAGTGGGCAGACGGACCAAGCTGTCAGCCTCATTTGGTCTGTATTGCCGGAGACTGGGGTTAGAATCCCGGTTGGTCGCACTGATAGAGGTTTCTCCAAAGTGGCTTTTCATTCTCCTTCTACGAAAATTGTATATTTCATCTTACCTCATCAGTGTGAGCATTAGGAAGTGTGTCAAGACGCAGCCCACGTAACAAAAACACACACACAGGCTCACGGAAGCCATCTTGACTGACCTCGGGAGTGGTGAGTTTGGATCCGGAGACCCGACAGTCAGCCTGTTGACGCTCTTATTGTGAGAGTCGGGGTACACTCCGAAACCCACCAGGAGGTCCTTTGCCATCAGGAGCTTCGCCCTTGCGGACACTTTCATTATGTTGAATTCCGGCGACGATTCCTTCACTGGCGGTCTGCGGGGGAGCCCTATTTCGTCCAGCACCTTGAACATCGGCTCCAGACCCAGTTTGTCCAGGGCGTCTGTTGATGGCCACAATCGTGTATTAGTGCAGGGTTGTGTTTTAGCCCTGTGGTTACAATACCCGCTATAACCAGCAGTGTTCAAGAGCCTTGGGCTGCTGAGCTATAGGTCCCAGGTTAGATTCCCGGCTGGTACTTGGGGATTTTTCGTGAAAGGGGAATTATTCCCATAGTCACTATGGTTTGGCTAATTAGACTTAGGTTAGGCTTAGATATTAATTGGCTTAAACCCGTCCCTTGTACTATCACCACCCCTTCATCTCATCGACGAAAAGGAGGTACGATCGTACATTCGGGTGTCCCCTGGGCAACATTATTATTATTATTATGATTAATATTTGTTATATAACCTTCTTCGGTGTCCACGTGGTCTAACGCGCTACTTTCGTGTTGGACTAGACTACCGAAGATGAGGAGATTAGGGTTCAATCCCGTTTGGGTACACTGAGTGTTTTCCTAAATTTCTTCCCACTCTCCCTCAACGCAAATACGGGTGCACTTCCTCTAAATTAAAACCTATTTCATCCCTTACAAATTAGTGTAATTAGTACATAGACGTATAACCCGAACGGGTAGTAAGAAGCTTTGCTAAAATAAACTTACTAAATATATAACACTATACATAATCAACCAGGCCCCCCTCCCCCTACGTGAAAGTGAAAACTTAGGGAAAATCACCCTCAGGAGACATATATATCAGATAAAATATTTTACATTTTTCTTAAGAAAATATTTTACTATAAATATCTAATCTAACTAGTGCATCGTGCAAAGTCGGCTGCAGATTATTGTGTGAAAATGTTTTCAAAACCTTTTGATAGGAAAGAAGGGAAATAAATATGGCTAAAAAACGGGGTTTGGCTGCCAATTTTTCCAAGATGGCTGCGCGAGTTGTGGTACACCAAGGTCGAAAGCTTGGAATTTTCATCAGGACTCGTAAATCCCAAATATAGTCTATCCATAAATAAAAACTATTTGACCTTTAGCAAAACAAGGACCTTTTTTTCATCCCTCTAATTTACAACTGGTCGATGTATTTGTTTTACCTGTGTCAACGCAAGAGTTGTAAAGAAGTCTTGCTTGAGTCACGGGAAGTGGTTCGGATCCTGAACTGTTCTGCTTCAGGAATTCTGAAAATATAAACGGTTTTCAAAAACTCACTTTATTAAACAAGGAAATTTTAATTAATTTGTAGTAGGTTGACCTGGTCCTCTAGGGGTAAGGTATCAGACTTCTGTGCTGGGAGGGTCCGGGTTTCAACACTCGGTCTGATTTCCAAACCCTTCCTTCACCTCTGACAAGACGTGTATTAATCACAACTTGTGAATGTGAGGAGTGCCAGGCCTCCACCGTGGTTCGGATCCCACGTTAAACTGTAGGTCCTCCATTTCATCTCACAATCACCCTACCATTACACATTAGCGTAAGTGCGTATGACCCGAACGGGTGGTAAGACGCGGTGCTAATAATAATAATAATAATAATAATAATAATAATAATAATAATAATAATAATAATAATAATAATAATAATAAGTTTGTATTTTTCATCACGTTTTAATACCCTTTCGTATCGCATAAATACTAATCATGCTAATGTGTTAGGGATGAGAAAGGTTGCATTTAGAGAAAGAGTATCCACATTTGCACAGAGAGAGAGAGTGTAAATCTAGGAGTAGATCATCCTCGGTATAATTGACTGGGATTCGAGCGCCACGATCTCCCCGTCATCGGCCGCGGGAGAGTAGCGCCTTAGACCACGTGGTCACCAAGGTGTGCTGTGAGGACAATTGAGGAGCTTCTTGAATGAATAGATAAATAAATAGTAGTGGCTTCGGTCTAGAAAACTGAGATTAACGCCCGTAGGGTTAGTTCCGCTGACCACATGACAGCCTCTACCCGCAGATGCTGGCACTAGCTTCGCCAACATGCTGCGTTCACTCGGTCGATATGGCTCGCCTGCAGGATGACGCCATGGAGGTTTTATATTTCATGACAGACACTGAATAATAATAATAACCAATGCCGGACTTGGGGAAAGTTAGAAAATACTTGGACTCGTACGTAAGGTCATGCAATCTGGGAGCGCCATCTTCAATACATTATTTTGGATGTAACTTATTTTAAATGTAAATTATATAATGCACTATGCTTCAACAACTTCATTGGTACAAAGTGGAAGGTAAATATTATATCAGGAGGTACGTGAACAAATAAAGGTTGAATACCATTTTATAACCTAACCTTAACTAGCTTGACCTAACCACAAAAACTAGTCCTCTTCATGTAGGGAATAGGGTAAGGTTAGGGATATAAAACATAAATATTGAGGTGGGACTTATGGACACCATAAATGTAATGTGTATTAGATTACCTAGCTTAGTCTGGGCTTAACCTAGTCCAATAAACCTTCATGTAGGGGATGGGGCTAGGGCCAAGTTCTGGACGGAAAATCCACGCCACAGTTGGTAATCATGAATCTGATTTGGGAATAAGGGGTTCGACCATGACTGAGTGCACTAGGTAAGTCTTCTCAATATTGTGTTTTCCTACCCTCTCTTCAGGCCAATGATGGCGCAATACCTTTAAATCCACCTTCTTCCCTTTGTCACGTTAGGCCTAGGGTTTTAAATGAATTACTAAGAATAAGAGACATGTCATTAATATAAAAAAAGGTACAACATACCTTAACATTATCTAAAATGAAACCGGTTCCGGCAGGAATACATTTTAAACCCAATTAATTTGAAGTCCCTTTTCCACACAGATAGGCATGTAAATGCGCTTTCTGTGTATATTTGTTTAACAAGGTTCAAAAAGACGGAAATAAAAAACGGTATAAGGAGGGGAAGTTAAAATTAGCATTTTCCCTTCGAGTTTACGATACCAGGCCAAGATTGAGTTTATAAAGGAACTGGTGTGTGATCAAATAAAATAAAAAAGTAGCCCTGTCCTTTGCACGCACGCGCACAATATTATTTGTTCACGAATCCCAGAGATCGGTAAGCCAAGTTTAATTTTTAAATCCCCTTGAACATGGATTTGAAATAATCTACACAACTTGATATTACAAATTGAAAAGTCATTAAAAATATCCAGTAGGAAGATTTTTAAATATAGCTATAAATACTTCGATCCTAGAAATTGAGTAGATTCTAAAATTGATGATCGGGGAAAGAGAACGGGTTTAAATGTTTTTATTTGACTATTTATATTTAACACAAATTTTGGTTAATATTAGTGAAAATAAATGATAAATTAATTATAATTCGGTAGTTTTTATTACCTAAACGATACTGTTATTATAGGTCACTTTAATCACAAATAGTACATAAATCAAATCAGGATCAGTAATAGTATTGTTATTAATACTAATAGGACAAATATTGTTTATTAATACTAATAGGACCAATATTGGCAGTATTAACTAACCAAAATAATATTTTACTTTGTTACGGACTTAAAAATAATATTAGAGGCAATATTTTTTTGTATGAAAGGTTTCAAGAAAGAATACATTTGGATATCAAAATAGGAAATAAAAGTACTCAATTTTTATAGTCAAAAATAGTATACATACTGTTTTAAAAAAAGCTGATGGCCCTATTTGTGAGCTAGCCCAAACGCTGTTAGAAGCAGTATTTTAAACCTTTAAGGTACAGTACATTGTTTAACTTAACTAATATAGACCCGCTTCGGTGGCCGTATAGTCTAAGGAGTCACCCTCGCAATAAATGGAACTGGGGATGACATGGAGATCGGCGTTCGAATCCATATCGGGTGTTGTGAGGATGGAATTTAATAAAATATTTTATACTCTTCCCTTCATGCAACTGCGGGTACGCTTCCTCTAAACTCAACCTTCATTACCCTTAAATCATTGGCGTTACTAGTATATGTTAGTATCACTAATATTTCGCTTGATTTCGCACCTCAGCAGAGATTTTGATCATACCGGCATTATGAACTAAGAAACTCTACGATTTTTTAAAATAATTATTAATTAGTGAGATAAACAAAAGGTATATTTACGAATTATTCTAAATAATTGTAAAAAATGATGAGACCACTTAGAGGAAAAGCAGGTGCACTAGTGCGGATAAATACTGAGGGAACCGTCATGTATATTACATATTTTAACCACCTTCACAGAAGCATCTGTGGTCCCATAGTCTAGGACGTCACTTTTGTAATATACTAGACTGCCGAAGACCCGGTATCAAGATTCAATCCTGGTAGGGTGTACTTTTTTTTTTAGCTCCGCGTCTTACTACCCGTTCATATTATACGCTTATGTACTAATTACGTCAATCGTTTTTAGGATGAGGAAGGCTATATTTGGAGTAAATGTACCCGCATTTGCGTGGAAGGAGGCTGGAAAACCATTAAAAACCACCCTCAGTACACTCGACCTACATTCGAACCTTTATCCCCTCGTCATCGGCAGTCTAGTCTACTACGAGAGTAGCGCGTTAGACCACGCGTCCAACGCAGCGGGTGGTTGAGTGTACTGAGGGTGGTTTCCCAAAATGGTTTTCCCCTCTCCCTTCCCGCAAATGCAGACACACTACATCTAAATTCGACCTTCCTTAATCCTAGCCAACTAGAGTAATTAGTACATACAAAACATTAGCATGATTAATAAATTTAGCACATTAGTACATATGGCCCAAACGGATAGTATGACGCAGTGCTAAAATGAAGCACGTAAAAAAATACCAAATAAAAATATATTATTTTTAAGGGATCAATTGTAAGAAAAGGCGCTGCCCTTAACTTCGATCAATTAAATACGATATTATTATTATTATTATTATTATTATTATTATTATTATTATTATTATTAAACCAATGAATAAAAGTTCCACTGTTCCAATATTTTTCGTCAGCCGAGTGTACTGCGGTGTTGCCGTGACCGGAGACAGTAACGTACGTTTTCTTTGGTCACGAACCCTCTGTGCATGTTCCCGCCATCCTCTCCACTACACAGTGGGACCCTAAACATCGGGAATATCTCAAACCCATGTGGACATGGCCCTGTCTATAGTAGGACCCTAGCTATCGGGAATATCTCAAACCCATGTGGACATAGCCTTGTCTATAGTAGGACCCTAACTATCGGGAATATCTCAAACCCACGCGGACATAGCCCTGTCTATAGTAGGACCCTAACTATCGGGAATATCTCAAACCCATGTGGACATGGCCCTGTCTATAGTAGGACCCTAACTATCGGGAATATCTCAAACCCATGTGGACATGGCCCTGTCTATAGTAGGACCCTAACTATCGGGAATATCTCAAACCCATGTGGACATGGCCCCGTCTATAGTAGGACCCTAACTATATCGGGCTACAACTCCACGTGGATATGGCGTACATTGGGACCCCATGGCTGAGTGGTCAAGAAAGGCGAATACAGTCCAATTTTGTGTTTTTGTCAACATTTATAGTCTTTCACTACATTATTGGTATTATTTAATAGGCATTTATATTATCTATAAAAATTGACAGCTGCAGATCACATGAG
This sequence comes from Timema bartmani, assembly GCA_902151455.1. Lineage (NCBI taxonomy): Eukaryota > Metazoa > Arthropoda > Insecta > Phasmatodea > Timematidae > Timema > Timema bartmani. The sequence goes on from CABFWB010000795.1 coordinate 9,151, forward strand.
TTGACGTATGAATACTTGAAATAATATCTAATAACTTTTTTATAGCTTTCATATGAGGGCCTTCATATGAAAATTGACCTTAGTAACTTTTCTGGATGTCAGTCTAAACATATTTAGTTGTTGTAGCTTTCTAGATATTATATAAGGCTCTTCCTATTAAAATTTGACTACAATAACTTTATTAGCTGTCGAATAAGGTTCTTCCTATGAAAATTGGACCGGAATAACTTTTATAACGGTCGGATTAATCTCTTTCTATAATAATAGACTTTAGTAGCTTTTTAGCTTTCAGATAAGGATCATCATATGAAAATTGGACTGTAGTAGCTTTCCTAGCTGTCAGATAAGTCTCTTCCTATGAAAATTGGACTGTAGTAGCCTTCCTAGCTGTCAGATAAGTCTCTTCCTAAGAAAATTGTACTGTAGTAAGTAGCTTTTCTAGCTCTCAGATATGTCTCTTTCTATGAAAATGAGACCGTAGTAACTTTTCTAGCTGTCAGATAAGGCTCTTCCTATGAAAATTGGACTGTAGTAGCCTTCCTAGCTGTCAGATAAGTCTCTTCCTAAGAAAATTGTACTGTAGTAAGTAGCTTTTCTAGCTGTCAGATAAGTCTCTTCCTATGAAAATGAGACTGTAGTAACTTTTCTAGCTGTCAGATAAGGCTCTTACTATTAAAATGAGGACGTACTTGTCTAGGGTATCCTATATCGATATCAAGTTGGGACAAAAATAGTCAAGTATTTGTGTTTCTTTTCGTCACTACTCAATAATAAGCTTCACAGCACTAGGGTTGTCGAATTTAGTACTACATTTTGCTGTCTTTGATCAAGTCAATTTGTAATTTGTGGGGCTTAACAGAGTAAGTAGGGTCTAAAAATAAACCTGACAATGTCCAGGCCCACTTTCAATTAAAATTAGTTTATAAATAAATTTACTGGGGTCCTTATGCGGTTTGAGATAATAAAGATTTGGTCCTGGAAAATTAGTGTAATGTAGCTTTCCTCGTTTTTCCCTCGTACCCTTGGTTTTAAAGATCAGAAATCAAACCGTCCTGAACTCGGAAACCTGAAGTAGACGTTTCTTTCCTCTCCTCACCGCTTTGCAACACCTTCAAAAGGCCACCCAAATTTTATAGTACTCCTACCAAACTACAAAACTAAAAACAGCATTTTACAATGAGCCATCGGCAATATAATTATTGAAAAATATTTATACTAACATCCGGATATAGAGGTTGCTACCACCCTAGACCAGCCATTCCTCGCCTTCAAATAAGACAGTCCTGCTTACATTTTATTTGATTTGAATTGATAAACTCAGAAGCACACATTTTCATCCATAGAATAAAAAATTTTAATTTTTTATTTTGAACATTTTAATGCTAAGTTCCTTTGTGTGTTTATTTACAAACAATTAAAACATGTGTAAATTTTATTTACACATGAGAATATTGATCCTTCGTTAAAATGTAATATAGATCTACCTTCCACACTGGACATTCGTTATTGACCAATAATGCCCTCTATAATAAATATTTCTGAAAATAATTACGATCAAGAACCCCGTATCTACTTGATCATGAGGTTGAACCAATCAAATACAAAGATGGTCACAGCAGGAACTCTATAATAATTGTTTCTGAAAGCAGAATCAAGAACCCCTTATTTCCCGGATCATGAGATTGAATTAATCAGAGACAAAGAAACAGGAACTCTATAATAATTTTTTCTGAAGAGAATCAGGATCAAGAACCTAGTATCTCCCGGATCATGAGGTTGAATTAATCAGATACAAAGAAACAGGAACTCTATAATAATTGTTTCTGAAGAGAATCAGGATCAAGAACCTCGTATCTTCCGGATCATGAGGTTGAATTAATCAGATACAAAGAAACAGGAAATCTATAACAATTGTTTCTAAAGAGAATCAGGATCAAGAACCTCGTATCTTCCGGATCATGAGGTTGAATTAATCAGAGACAAAGAAACAGGAATTCTATAATAATTGTTTCTGAAGAGAATCAGGATCAAGAACCTCGTATCTTCCGGATCATGAGGTTGAATTAATCAGATACAAAGAAACAGGAACTCTATAATAATTGTTTCTGAAGAGAATCAGGATCAAGAACCTCGTATCTTCCGGATCATGAGGTTGAATTAATCAGATACAAAGAAACAGGAACTCTATAATAATTGTTTCTAAAGAGAATCAGGATCAAGAACCTCGTATCTCCCGGATCATGAGGTTGAATTAATCAGAGACAAAGAAACAGGAATTCTATAATAATAGTTTCTAAATAGAAGCAGGATCAAGAACCTCGTATCTCCCGGATCATGAGGTTGAATTAATCAGAGACAAAGAAACAGGAACTCTATTATAATTGTTTCTAAATAGAAGCAGGATCAAGAACCTCGTATCTCCCGGATCATGAGGTTGCTCCGCTCGTTAAACCAGTCGTTGCTGACGGCCGATTCTGGTGTGGGATGCTCCTTGCCCCAACGTCCGCATACGAACTGGTAGAAGTTGTCGCAAGGGTCAGCCGAGGGGTCCATCGATTGAAGGAGGTTGGCCGCTGCGAAATAACAAAACAATTATAGTATTTATGTAACTACAGAATGTATCTTAACATGTAGGACCTACTTCAGCGGTGGAAAGGGGACACAAAAAACTAAAAAAAAAGTTAATATAAACATGTGTCCCAGTTGACTTCGTTTCCTAGCTATAGTCATGTTTGTACTCGAGTAATTTGGAGCTACTTAACTTTATAGTAAGTGGTCAAAATGGCCACCTTCAGCCTGAATGCAAGCCTACAACCGCCTTGTCATAGAATGCCGCACTCTTTAATAAAATATCAGGTGTTTGTATGATTCGTTAGCATCCTTCATACGAACTGTACGTTGACAAAGGGCCAGTTTCATAGTCAGACTTAGTGAGCCTAAAGTGCGAGTCGATACTAAATACAGGACGACACCTACCTAGACCAAAATGGAATGGGCCAGTTTCGCATATGAAACTGGCCCATTCCATTAATTTTCAGGTAGGTTACGTCTTGTATTTAGTATAGCACCGCACTTGAGGCGTACTAGATCTGACTATGAAACTGACCCAAAGTATTTCAATGCTGACAGTGCGTGTTATTATTATTATTATTTTAGCACCGCGTCTTACTACCTGTTCGGGTTATACGCTTAAGTACTAATTAATGGGCTAGGAATTTGGAAGGTTACATTTAGAGGAAGTTAACTCACACTTGCTTAGAGGGAGAGTTAAACCAGTTTAGGAAAACCACTCCCAGTTCACCTGACAGAGATTTGAACCTATATCTCCCCGTCCTCGGCAGTCTAGCTCAACACGAAACTGGTGCGTTAGCTAACTACACCACAAAGGCGGTGGGTGTTGAATAAACAATTGGTCAAGTATGGTAGACAAACAGTTTAGTGGAATCACTTGGCTGTAATTCGGAAACAAGATAAAAGTATTCCTTATGTGTATGAACTATTTTTTTCCCCTCCTCTTTCACCGCTGAAATATGTCCCACATGTTACGATACACTCAGTTTATAAATAATTTGATAAGCCCATTTCCAACACTAGTGATTACGAGTAACTAGCCCTACCGATTTTGACAAACGAACACTCATTTTAAAGTTTTAGTGTTCAGGAGGTTGGAAAAAATATTACCTTCCAAAATTAAATCCTATTTCATTACAAATTTACTGTTTTTGTACTGTGTGTGCAGTGACTAATATGTACATTCCACTTACACTGAAATGTAGCTGTCGTATCTTGACCTATCTTATAAGCTATGCCATAGTGGAACAATGTAGGATAAGCTTGCCACCTCTTAGGCTAGACAAAGGGTACGATCAGTCTTTGTTTACATCACCATGGAAACAACCCACTAGCAAAACTTTAATATAAATAGCAAAATTGACTGCACTACCCTCTCTGATTTACTGTATTTAAGTTACTCAAATTATATCCTCTAAGGGTGCATATTTATTGGAGGGAGCTTTTAATACTTTCCCCAACGTCGGTCTTGAGGAAGAATGGGAAATATTACTGTGGTAGTGTTGGGGAGACTTTATTGTAGCAGGCTGTGGGGATCCCCCTCCATCTCCTTAGCGTGGCAGTCAAGCAAACTAACAAACATCTAGAATATAGCCAGTGAAGGAAAGGTGGTAGCCGACAGCTAGCATAAGCTTTTATTGCAAACATAGGTTGAAAGTGACTAATGATAACATATGTGGAAATAAGTATTTTCTTAGTAATACTAGATTATCAATCAAAAGTGTTACCAAAAACTTTAATAATACTTCCCTAGGGATTACTCTATATATGGCTTTTCCATGAGTAGTTTCATAATCATCATCGGCATTATCATAAGAATCATCATCAACATCATGATCATCGTCAACACCATCATCAATATTATCGTCATCATAATCATCGCCATCATCGTCAACATTATCATCATCATAACCATCATCATAATCAACATAATCATCATCAATATCATCGTCATTAACATCATCACCAACATCATCATCGTCATCATCAGCAGCATCACCACCATCATCATCAACATCATAATCATCACAATTATCAACGTCATTGTCATCAGCAGCAGCATCACCACCATCATCATCAACATCATAATCATAACAATTATCAACGTCATTGTCATCATCAGCAGCATCACCGCCATCATCATCAACATCATAATCATCACAATTATCAATGTCATTGTCATCTTCATCACCAACATCATCGTCATCATCATCATCAACATCGTCATCATCAACCTCATCATAATCATCATCATCATCGGCATCATCATCAGCATCACTCATCAACATAATCATCACCATCATCATCGTCACCAGCATCAAGGTGACCTGGTGGTATAGGGGTAAGGTGTTGGACTTCTGTGCTGAGGGTCCAGGGTTCAATCCTCGGTCCCGACACAGATTTATCTGATTGCCAAACCCTTCCTTCACCTGACCTCTGACAAGACGTGTATTAATCACAACTTGTAAATGTGTGGAATGCCAGGCCTCCACCGTGGTTCGGATCCCACGTTAAACTGTAGGTCCTCCATTTCATCTCACAATCACCCTACCATTACACATTAGCGTAAGTGCGTATAACCCGAACGGGTAGTAAGACGTCATGCTAATAATAATAATAATAATAACACCATCAACATCATAATAATAATCATCACAATCATCGTCAACATCATCATAATCACCAACATCATCATCGTCATTATCATTATCATCATCATCATGAACATTTTCCGGCCACTTGCAGGTTTGTTAGGAACAATGTCTCCTTTCACTCCATCACATCTCTTACACCGTAGACCAGTCCTCTCCTAATTCCTCCACATTCCTCTGTACTCCGTTCAGCCACCTGTCTCTTGGTCTTCCTCTTGATCTTCCTCCTCCCACTTGAATATCTAACATCTTGTTTCCTATCCTCTCATCCTCCATTCTACTCACATGGCCATACCATCTTAGCCTTGACTTCTCTATCCTGTCCTGCAATTGGCAACTTGAATGTTGATATCAATTTAAATTAGCTTTAATTACCGTCTTGTATGGTATACTAGGCAGCATAACATCCCTTCCGAGGCGCGTGTGGCTGTGGTGTCTTATAACTCGCGATATTAATTGTTCGATCATATGTGGCTGACAATTTCCGTACATCCATCACAGACTCAACCTTAAAATATTAGTTAATAATGATTTTGAGCAGGAAAAAAATCCTGGATAGCGCACTGGTAAATCATTGGTGTGCTAAACCAAAGGTCCCTTGTTCGATTCTAGTACCCAGGTATCATTTCTCAACTAATTTAATTAATTGAAATGTTTTGTAGTGACCTTGTTAAAAAAAAAGGCTATAGATGTTTGAGGAAGACTGAATCTATGTTTCTAACCATTTGACCCTTTACCTCATAATTAAAACATTTCTCATGAAACAGCTTTGAAAATAAGCCAAACTACCCATTTAATACATCGAAAAAATTTTAAAATTAAAATCTATTTGTTTAGTTCTATAGAGACATATTAATACGGATCGTGAGTTGCGGTGTAAAAAATAAATCTTGAATATTCTTCTTTCCCTCCTCGCTGTTCCCAGGCAATGAAAGTTGGTGATTGAGATATCCGTCGTTTGACGGAGGGGCAGGGCTCCACACGCCATTCTGCGTTTAGGAACCTATCCGTCTTATCACCTGCTACCTCGCCGCTTAGTAGAACCTAATTAACGTACAGTGGTAATAAAATGGCATGACATCTCTTAAGGTCAGGTGGAAAGAGATCCGAGAATAGGCCAGGTAAACAAAAAAAACATCCGGTAGAAACATAAGAGTTTAATTTTCTTCACATGGTGATATCAACAATTTTTGAATTTGTGGTGTCATGACCATTGTGGCATTAGATGACGAATTTTTTAAATAAAGATTAAAAAATTGTCATTGAATTTTAGGACACCCTTGGCAGGTATTCAAAAATGGTTGATATTACTATGTAAATAAAATTAGTCTTTGTACTGAAGCAGTATTGTATTTGTTTTTACTAAATGATGTTTTGATATAAAAACTGTAAAAATACTGCCCTTAACTCGCGTTATTTACACTCCCACCTTAAAACACCCACCAGGGACAAATACGCCAGTCTTCTCGAGTGTGTCTGTCTACTGAGCTAAGGGTCCCAGGTTCGATTTCTGGCATAGCCGAAAAATGTATCATTAATGAAATGTTGAATTCCCCTTTTCACATTGATGAGTTAACGGTCGGGGTCTGGATGCTGTGTATGCTCTAGATTTAAGTTATTTTATGAGTCGTGTGCTGATATAATTAGTCGGAGAAAGTACACTTTAACACCTCAAATAATATATGAAAAAAATTAATTAATTCTTGCGTGGTTTGTGTGAGAGGGGGTATCGGAGATTTAGTCCTGTTTATTGGTGGTGAGAGGGGTTGTTTTCCTAATTGAGTTCCCCATTCATCTCCAAACAAATGCGGGTAAACTTAATTTTAAATTATACATTCATATTCTAAACCCTATTGGTAGGCCTATAGATCACGGAGAAAATAATCCTCAAACTGCTAAATTTTTTTGGTCTGTGCTCTATGTCTTACTACTCTTACGGCCTATTCGCGTATTCACATTCATTTTCATAGTATGAGGCAGGTCAAATTGAGAGGAAATATGTAAGAATTTGTGTGAGAACTTTTTAGAAAAACTCATCTTGAGTACACTCGGCTTGGATATGAGTCCCAACTTACCCATCATCATGAAACTAGACTATATGAGATATACACCTTAGCCCGCGTACCCCCCGATCCATATTATTATGAGTAATTGACCTCCAGCCATGGTCAAGTGCTCAAAGGTGTGAGATAGCCGTTGGCATTTTACCGCCACTGACAGGAAAGTTGAGGAGAAAATGATCTACTAATAATTATTTTAAAGCAATTACAATAGTTTGGGTGACCTGGCGGTCTAGGGGTAAGGTGTCTGACTTCTGTGCTGGGGGTCCGAGGTTCAACACTCGGTCCCGGCACAGATTTATCTGATAGCCAAACCCTTCCTTCACCTCTGACAAGACGTGTATTAATCCCAACTTGTGAATGTGTGGAATGCCAGGCCTCCACCGTGGTTCGGATCCCACGTTAAACTGTAGGTCCTCCATTTCATCTCACAATCACCCTACCATTACACATTAGCGTAATTGCGTGTATCCCGAAAGGGTAGTAAGACGTGGTGCTAATAATAATAATAATAATAATAATAATAATAATAATAATAATAATAATAATAATAATAATAATAATAATAATAGTTTCCTCACCTGATCGTACACACTCCAGAGATTCACAAACGATAGTAGATCTGTACTGGGCATCTGTAAACATGAAACACAATTATGTCTATAAATGAGTTGTTTTCTGCAACAAATTTAATAATTTGAACATTTATATTTTTCAAGATAAATATATAAAACACTTATAAAGTTAATATTGTTACAAATAATTTTTTTAAAGTCTTTAGATTGTTGGACAGATAAGTATGAACGTATTTGAGGTCAGCGAAATTGATAATCCCTGAAAAAATAAACCTCTGAGTTCGACCGAAAAGTCGTAAATTCTGTAAGACTTTCTAAATACATTTTTTTAGTAAACTCCCCTACCAAAGAGAGGAATTGAAATTTGGACAGTCTAAAGGATTGCCTGGCACTTAGTCTAGTATGGTAAATACTTTGAATGAGTATAAGTACTAAAGCATTATTATTGGTTTTTCTCATAGTTTTTTATTACTCTTTCAAATAAAAAGTTGACTTTACAGCATTAATATTGGTTTTATTGATATTTCTTATCAAAATAACTTAAAGGTGTTCAAGAAAGCTATGGATGGGTTTTAACAGTTTTATTTTTGTAAACCATTTATAGTCTTTTGATTAGTAAAAAAATTTAAATGAAGATTTTTGGATTCCTTCTCTAAAATTCTCATTATTATTATTATAAAACAAATGTACAACTTTATCGTACATACTTTCTCATATAGTCTAATATAGTTCGTGACAAAATTAAAAAAAAAATCAGTCATTAGTACTTCCCTTAATTTGAGGGTTAAAATATTTTTTTTTTCTAATCCTTGAGATATGACCTATACAATTTAAGCATCAAATTTGAACAAAACCCATTAAACCAATTCGGCTTAATCTCTGGGTACAAACAGGCAAAGAGCGAGGCAGGAAAAAAGACGTGTAAACAGGCAGACACCTATAGTGGGACAAGGGGACACATGCAACGTTAAGATTCATCATAACCTCGAGGTGGAGATTGTTCACCATTACAATACTTTATCTATATTTGATCAAATAAAATAATACCTTATTTATTGAAGTTTTAACGATGAAATAGTCAAATCTAAATAAACCTCAATAAATATGTTAAAGTTGTTTGGTCTTATAATGAAAATGTTAAAAAATGTTTCTAAAAAAATTTTAATACAAAAGTTTATTAATTAAACAAGAATAAACAGTTTCCAAAATTAAAAAAATAAATGTTTAAGACCATGCAAAGCACGATTATATACTTTTAACATAAAGATTCATATACTAAAAAATTGTCAAAAAAATAATCAGTTAATAAAACCAATACAAAGTGATTTTAATTAAATCTAGTAAATTGTGTTTTTATGAGATACCAGTCATAAATATTTTAGTATCGGTTCTTCTAACATTATTTGTATATTGAGCTAGTGGTCGAATTTATCTTGTGCTAAATCGAGGTTTTTGTTTATTTTATGTAAACGTCCATTTTAACGATTCACAGAATAACCATATATTAAGGGAATTTTTTATTCGACGTCAAGAGAATCAGTAAACCATTACATTTCAGATGGGCTAGACAACGCAGTAGACAAACATTCTTTGTTCTTGTAAGGCAGTACATCAAAAGTTTGCTGAAGCAAATAGCGCCGATCAATACTGTCTTTCCATATGCATTGTTATTTTCAGTTGATATTATCAGCACCAAGAAATAGGTCGTAAATATGAAATGACACAAAAAAACATAGCTTTTCCTCATGGTCATCCAGTGAGCATGCCATAATTAGCCATTGACCTATTAACTTTAATGCCGTATTAATTAAGTTAATGTCGCTGACTATAATATTGGTCGTGGAAAACATGTCGATAGAATCCACGCGTTGGTGTATCACTCTAAGCAAAAAAAAAAAAAATTCCAAATAGGTAGGATAAGCTATCGTTATTCTAATATGAAAGCCAAAATCAAAACTTTTTGAATAAACATATATAAACATGCACACAAAATGAAACGTCACATTTTATAAATACAATTTTTTTGTGTAATTTAAAGGATGGATTTAAAAATGTTAAGGTTTGTAGCTATTTGACTAGCTCTCCATTCAATTTAAATAACACACGTGTTGACACACACATACATACATTTAATAATAATAATAATAATAATAATAATAATAACAATAATAATAATAATATTTAGCACCACATCTTACTACCCGTTCGGGCTATACGCTTAAGTACTAATTACTCTAATGGCTTAAGAATTGGAGGGTTGAATTTAGAGGAAGTGAACCCAAATTCGCATGGAGGTAGAGTGGAAAACCATTTAGGAAAAACCACCCCCAGTTCACCCGACCGAGATTCGAACCTCGATCTCTCCGTCCTCGGCGGTCGAGCTTAACACGACTAGCGCGTTAGCCAACTACGCCACCGAGGCGGGTTACATACATTTATTCAGGCCGAAGGATTCCGTTTAAAAACGTTCAAATGTTTACATATTTGAGTTAAAATCTATTTAAGAATCTGTTTGCGAGTACATTTTCTATATAAATAAAATGAAGAGTTTGTCTGTCATGCACTTTGCATCTACCGCAAGAAGAAGGCTGAAATTTTAAAATCAGTAGCCCCTGTACACGAACACGTGCACCTCAGAGCTGGAATTTTAAAATTTTGTTTGGATTTTTGCTAAATTTATTAAAAGCTGGTTTGGAATAAATCAAGGGATAAGATTTATCTTCTATTTTATTGAGTTGCTACCCCGGGTAACTCCGGCTAATTTAAAATAAAATAAACATATATATATATATATATATTGTTTGTGATAGCAATTTTTTTTTAATAAAACATATGTATTAATATGTGTACATATATATACCATACATATGTAAATGTATTAATAAGTATACTGTATATATATATGTTTTATTTAAAAAAATTCTCACACACATATTCTTATATATATTGTATCTTAAATATGTACACATTTGAAGATTCTCAAACGAACTCTCTCAGACTTAATAAAACTATAGTTATTTAATTACTTTATAATAATACAGTTATTACCTTTCATTTGAACCTCAACTATTTTCATTTAAAAAAACTGTTTCTAAAACATAGTAGCATATTCATGAATTAATTTCACAGTATTACTTATTTATTCACTTTACTAAATTAAATCTCCCTGGTTATTGAATAATTTACACAAATAGCTTGCTACATTTACAACATATTAAGATAAAGAGGATGATTATAGATAAATCCACTATTTTACTGTGAAAAAGTAAATCTACCTGGAATATTTCACATATTAAGTAAATGTAAATAATTTAATATTTTACTAGAGTGTAACTCAAAGAGGTGGTGCTAAATAATAATAATAATAATAATAATAATAATAATAATAAATTTCAATTTCAATTTCCTTTATAATAATAATAATAATAATAATAATAATAATAATAAATAATAATAATAATAATAATATTTCATCGGTGGTTTGGCCTCAAGTTATATTTGTCCTTAAGATAGGATGGTAGGGGTAGCAAGCTAAGGGTATATGTTTTTCAGTTTATATATAAAAAAATATTTTAGCCAAATAAATAAAATATCACTATTCAAGTAGAAACATAGGAGTTTAGTTTTCTTCGCCTGATGATATCAAAAGTTCTTGAATAGCTGTCTTGAGCATAGTGTAATTAGATGAGAAACTTTTTAAATGAACATAAAAAAACTGTCATTAAATTCCAGGACATCCTTGACAGATATTCAAGAACGGTTGAGGACATCATGGGAAGAAAATTAGACTATACGTTGCTACTAGAGCAATATTTTATTTTTTTGGCCAACAAAACTGTTTTACTTTTTTTTTTAAAAACTGCATAAACACTGACATATTATCGCGTCCTTTTCTACATCACCTTATGAAAGGGAAATAAATTCCTCCCCATTCTATTATTTGATTCCCTATGGCAACCAAACTGTTTTGATCACCAAGGGGAAAAATTAAGTGACCCAATCGAAGTTTGTTGATCTTGAACAAACTCGTGACTGACCAACTACTCCAATAATCGTCCAAATGGTCTTTTAGATTGGTCGATCGATCGATGAGTCAAACAAAAGAAGAACCACATTGTGGACTTTTGATCACTCACACAATATAGAGACGATGACAAGTGCTATTAGGAGTATTAAGACGAGTAGGAGCAGCAGAATGATAGGAGCCATAACTCTTCGTTGTCTCCACCATCGTCTTTTGTAACTGTTTGGTAAAAAACAAACAGAAACAACAGTTATTACAAACAACAACATTTACTGTCGCTCATAAACATCAAACGGCGTGCTATGGGTATTGTTGTGACATCACATTTAAATTAAAAAATAACACCCTTTTCTAAAAAAAAAATTTACCACCACATCTTGCTACCCTTTTGGGTTGTACGTATTTACTAAGTTCTCTAATGTGTTAGAGGTGAGAAGGGTTGTATCCAGAGGAAGTGTACTCGTATTTGCGTGGAGGTAGAGTAGAAAACCATTTAGGAAAAAGCACACTCAATGCACCCTACCGGGATCAAACCACAATCTCCCCATTCCATGTACTAATTACTCTAATGTGTTATATATGAGGAGGGTTGAATTTAGATTAAATTCACCCGCATTTGCGTGAAGGTAAAGTAGGAAACCATTTAGTAAAAACCACACTCAATGCACCCTACCGGGATCAAACCACGATCTCCCCATTCCATGTACTAATTACTTTAATGTGTTATAGATGAGGAGGGTTGAATTTATATTAAATTCACCCATATTTGCGTGAAGGTAAAGTAGGAAACCATTTAGTAAAAACCACACTCAATGCATCCAACCGGGATCAAACCACGATTTCTCCATTCCATGTACTAATTACTTTAATGTGATATAGATGAGGAGGGTTGAATTTATATTAAATTCACCCACATTTGCGTGAAGCTAAAGTAGGAAACCATTTAGTAAAAACCACACTCAATGCACCCGACCGGGATCGAACCACGATCTCCATATTCTATTTACTAACTACTCTAATGTGTTATAGATGAGGCGGGTTGAGTTTAGATTAAATTCACCCACATTTGCGTGAAGTTAAAGTAGGAAACCGTTTAGTAAAAACCACACTCAATGCACCCGACCGGGATCGAACCACGATCTCCATATTCTATGTACTAACTACTCTAATGTGTTATATATGAGGAGGGTTGAATTTAGATTAAATTCACCCGCATTTGCGTGAAGGTAAAGTAGGAAAACGTTTAGTAAAAACCACACTCAATGCACCCGACCGGTATCAAACCACAATCTCTCCATTCCATGTACTAATTACTTTAATGTGTTAGGGATGCGGAACGATGAATTTAGAGGAAATGTACCAACATCTATATGGAAGGAGAGTGGGCAACCTATTTGGGAAAAACCCAGCCTCAGTACACCCGACTGAGATTCAAACCCCGATCTCTTCGTCATCGGTAGCCCAATCTATTACAAGAGTGACGTCTTGAATCATTCGACTACCAAACGTTATATTTTTTATTTGTTAAAAAAAAAATCATACAATATATCCTCCATAGTCAGAAAATCAAACACAAACTTTGTACATGTTCTGGAAAATAAATAAAGGATTCGGGTATCAAGAATTGGGTATTCCGTGCGGTTTCTAGGCCGTCCTACGAAATTTCATTCCTCTTATTTTTACCGTTGCGAGAAATAATGATGGAACGCCAATCTATCCTTTACCGAGTCGGTCTTGGTGCAAAGTGCTCACCTCAAGACCCGATGATCGTCAGTTCAAACCCAGCCGAGGTCAACGGATTTTTCCTAAGTTATAAAAATCCGTAGCACAACTACCTTTTAAGGGGAAGTAAAGCCGTCCCGTCGCATGTCGATTGTGTTATGTTAAAAAGTCAACGAGGAAATGATGTGAAAAACACCTTTCCCGACAAAATTGATGGAATGGCACCATTCTCTCTCTCTCTCTCTCAAAGAAATGATCGTGCTGATATGATCTGTTACTTCAGTAAATGCACGTTAAATACCTCAAATAAATAGGTTGAATTAAAATCTTTCACCAACAAACTAGACAAAATGATTTTGACATTTATTCCACGTAGCAAAAAATAATAAAATTCATTAGATGAATGAGGAGACAGAAGACAAGGCGCATTGGCAGTCTATGTTCACTGATAAAAGGAATGGATCTGTCGTAAGACAGAACTCTTGGTAATAATATCAACTATTACTAAATGATTATAAACTGAGTTGTTATAGCACCGTTAGGATTGTAAGCTTAGGTACTGATTGAGCTAGTGGTTTTAGGGATGAGGAAGGCTATATCTAAAAGAAGTGTACCGCATTTGCTTGGAAGGAGGAGTGGAAAACCAATTTTGGACAGACCACCCTCGGTACACCCGACCAAGGTTCTAACTTTGATATCTACGTCATCGGCAGTCTAGTCTACCGCGAACGTATTACCTTCTATAAATCGAGTTGAAAGATACATTTGTAAACAACGTGAACCCCAGCTGTTGTATTATTATTTTATTGTTTTAACTCAACTCTTTTACAATTTAGTCTTTTTGTTTGTTCCACGATTACTATTAAATTGGTGGAGAGTTTTCAATTAAATCTTACTGGATCATTCTTTGAACCTATGTCGAATAAAGTATTGAATATGGTTTTGTTATCCGGTGATCCGTTTCAAGTTGGCTGCCATTCAAGAAGTGTTTCGTTTAGTAACTCATCTCAAGTGGTTTGAATGTGAAATTCTAAGTGATAAATCGAGTAGCTCTAGCGTTTTTATTTGGATTTTGACATCTATCGTGAGACTGACGTCATATACAAATGGTTTAATTTATAAAAAGAGTACAGTAATACATAAATAAAATTTAATTAAAATTTTACTTTAAAAAAGTGAGTTTGAGAATATTACCGTAAGCTTCAACTTTTTTTTACATCCATTACTGTTTCCAGCCTGTGGTCTGGGTCAGTTTTTTTATTAAAGCCATATATTTTCCACAACCGGCTGACTAGGTCTGTCGTAACTTCATATGCATTATAACTTACCTTAATATTAGAACAGGCACAACATCCAGTCCCCAGCCATTAATTCATCACTGTAAAAGGGTAAGCCCACATTTCACCAATGATAAATTTTTCAACCATACCGTGAATCGAACCTGAGAGCCTTAGCTCAGTAGACAGACAAGCTACCAACTTAGCTAAGGTGTAGGATAACATAAAGCTAGTAATTTAAATTAAATTTAGTATAGTAATGATAAATTCTTTATTTAAGTTTTTTATAACTTTATTTCACGATTTAAAGCGGTCCTAATATTACTAAAAATTAAGAGCTAGTATTATGTTTAGTACTTAAAAGAGTAGGTAACCAAACGAATCCTATTTAGTTAGTATACATTTATAATTCCTCCCCTGATAAAGCTGATAATACAATTAGCAGTACTTAAAGGGGTTATTTTATAAATTTAAGCAAACCATTTCACCCGCGTCAATGGGCACGTGGTCTGAGGGTCAAACCTGCTTCGGTGGCACACCTGGTCTCTAAGGTAGCACCCTCGCAATAGACTAGACTGCCTATGATTGGGAGATTGGAAGACTGGGATTCGAATCCCGGTCGGGTTTACTGAGGTGTATTTCCTTTCTCCCTCCAAGCAAATGTGGGGACACCTCCTTTAAAATAAATTAAACCTTTTTTTATCCCCAGCACATTAGCGTAATTAGTACATATGTGTACAGCCCGAACGGTTAGTATGATGCGGTTCTGAAAAAAGTTCAAACTGGTCTGGTCTGATTTTTCCGGTGTCGAGGAGCTCAGAGTTTGAATCCTGGCCGGGTGTATTAGGGATGTTTTTTCCCTTAACTGTCTCACACTTTCCCTTAACGTAAATTTCGGAACATTCCTCTAATGTTTACGTTCCTCAACCTTATCTCACTAGCGTGATTAAATTTGAATATCATGGGCAGGTTAGAAAAAAAGAAGGAAAAGAAGCAATTTATTTAACTTTAAATATTGTTTTATTGAATTATTTCTATATTAGTCAAATTAACTAAAATAAGACAGCTTGAAAAGACTTAGCAACGTAGTTAAATATTATTTTTATTATTATTACTGGTGGTAGTAGTAGTAGTAGTAGTATTAGTAGTAGTATCCGATTGCTATACAGGTGTACCGTAACATGTAGGATCCACTTCAGCGGTGGTTGAAAACACAAAAACAATTAATAAAGATCATACAAATATATGTCCCATTTGACCGAAATATGGCCATGTTTTTACTTGAGTAATGTGGAGCAGCTTAACATAATAGGAAGGGATCAAAATGGCCTTAATGCAAACCTGCAATCGTCGTGTCATAGAATCCTCCACTCTTTCAAAAATACCAGGTGCTTAGAATAACCAGGAATAACCCATTCAACACACCTAGTCAACAGGTCGAGATATATCGAGTATGGTATATAAACAGTCTAGTGGATTTACTTGGCTGTAATTAGTAAACTAGGTCAAATGGGGCATATAGCTATATTAAATAGTTGTTTATGTGTCTCCTGCACACCGCTGAAGTGAGTCCTACGTGGTACGATACGCCCTCTATATTAGGCAATGGCGTGCCATTGAGTGTTTCCAGGGTAATTAGAATTGACGTATACCAAATTTAGTAGCACTTAATTGAGTACCTACTGAAATAGAATATAATAACCTACACTTACGTATTTATCAAATAGTAAAGTATATAATAATATTTTTCATATTGAACGTTGATTTTTTTTTTTTTGCTAAGTATTCAAATAAAAATTTGATGTAGCCTTACAATGCCTTTTGTGATGTCACTCCGACGAGATTTTGTTGACTGGAAGACGTAGATATGGATATTGTTGTTGAAAGGGATCCTAGAAAAATAAACCCTTTACTATATCAACGAATAAAGAAAATTTACATCAACTTTAGTCACAGTAATAGACATTTATTTATATATCAACCTTAATGAACCTAACGATAGAAAGCTTAAGGTCACTTAAATATAAAGGTCATAAAGGGGAGGAATAAGTTTTGTAAACTGACAGACATGTGTCCTATAACAGAATACAGCCTCGGATGTCAACTAATTATAATAATAATAATAATAATAATAATAATAATAATAATAATATTTAACATCGCGTCTTACTACCCGTTCGGGTTATACGCTTAAGTACTAATTACGCTAATGGATTAGGAAATGGGAGGGTTGAATTTAGAGGAAGTGAACCCGCATTTGCGTGGAGGGAGAGTGGAAAACCATTTAGGAAACCCCCCCAGTTCACCCGACCGAGTTTCGAACCTCGATCTCCCCGTCCACGGTGGTCGAGCTCAACACGACTAGCGTGTTAGCCAACTACGCCACCGAGGCGGGTGGCTGTCAATTGACAGTTTCTGTAATCCATTATAACCCGCCTCGTTGGCGTAGCTGGCTAACGCGCCAGTCTTGATGAGCTAGACCACCGAGGACGGGGAGATCGAGGTTCGAAACTCGGTCGGGTGAACTGTGGGGGGTTTTCCTAAATGGTTTTCCACTCTCCCCCCACGAAAATGTGGATTCACTTCCTCTAAAATTCAACCTTCCCAATTTCTAATCTATTAGTGTAATTAGTACTTAAGCGTCTAACCCTAACAGGTAGTAAGACGCGGTGCTAAATTTAAAAAAAATGTCATCCATAAGTCACAGCAATTTAGAAGTTATAGAGGGAGATATTGGTAGTAAACTGACATATTAACAGACACAGTCGTGAGATACTCATACATGACTTGTGTCTTATGACTAATTTGGCTGGTAAGGACACTTTTGATACATGACAGTGCCAGTAAGCAGCAGGACTGCGAACAGTGATGATAACACTTCTTTTCTTCTAACCCCAGGGTGGATTTAGCTTTTTTTGATTGGGTTTGACTTCTAAAATAATCAAATTAACGAGTAGCAGGGTTTCTAAATTTAAAAAAAAATCTTTCTTTAGAATTTTTATAGCTGGTAAAAAAATTCTTAGCTAGAGTGATTTTATTTGGAATTCATCTCTTTATTTTAAGATAATCTCTGGTAAAGGTAGGTAGAGGGAAATTTAGTTTTGCATTTTTACTCCAGTACTCTTTTCAAGAGGATTTTAAAATATTTTATAAATTATAAATTATGGTCTTGGTTAATTTATTGGAGTGTTTATAATAATTATTTCCAACCGTATTTATCGTTCGTCAGGGATTTTGGCTATCAATAACTGAGCACAAATAGAATACAATGTATAGTAGAGTAAACTTGTATTTTCTTTGGCAAGAGGTCCTCTTATCTATGTTTTTTTAAAGAACATTAGATGGTCAAACTTTTATCTAGTTCAAATCCAACGTAAAACAAGATAATGATGATCATTTAAGACGGGATTTTGGTCATAATTGTTGGCAACACTGGCTACGAGCGAATATTTGAAGCACCTTTAAATAACACGATTGTTTAAAGTCTTACTACTCACTATGAATTTGTTCCTCTTTGTCGTACATGATGGAATTGTACAGTTGGTCGGGTCAACCCATGACAGGTCTTGGGCTTCAAGGTCGCCTGAAAGTAAAATAAAACAATAACACCTTTAGTATTAATTGAATATTAAAAACATATTAAACTTACTTCAACATGAATGGTGAAAAATAGATGGTGGGAATGATATAAAGGTTACAGGTGTAGCCACATAAATATAATATTGGTAAATTGAAAAATTACAATTGGATGCGAGAATAAAACCTGGAACTCTTGGCATAGCATTCCAATGCTCTATCACAGAGATTTCCAAGATTTGTCACGTGATGAGGGTCATTCTTCACTCTTATTTTAATGTGAACATTTAAGGAACAAGATTTAAGGAGAGTGTTTTTGCAGTTTTTTTTATAGCAAAACTTTTTTTTGCCAAAATAAATAAAGTAGTGCTCCAGTAAAACGATATTATTCACATTATGATATCATCAATTGCTGAATATCTGTCAAGGGTGTCCTGGAATTTAACGACAACTTTTTCTCTTCATTTAAAATGTATCTCGGTGACCTTGTGGTCTAGGAGTATGGTTTCGGATATCGGTGCTAGGGGTCCAAGATTCAATCCTTGGTCCCGGCACAAATTTATCTGATTGCCAAACCCTTCCTTCACCTCTGACAAGACGTATATTAATCACAACTTGTGAATGATAGGTCCTCCATTTTCATCTCACAATCACCCTACCATTACACATTAGCGTAAGTGCGTATAGCCCGAACGGGTAGTAAGAAGTGGTGCTAATAATAATAATAATAATAATAATAATAATAATAATAATAATAATAATAATAGTCTAGTAATAATAGTAATACAAGTTTTTCATATAATTCCGCTATGCTCATGACAGATATTCAATAACTGTTGATATCACCATGTAAAAAACATTATACTCAAAGTTTCTACTGGAGCAATGTTTTGTTTTTTTTTGGCAAAAAAAAAATGTTTTTCTATAAAAACTACAAAATCACTGCCCTTAAATTGTGTTTCCTACACTCTCACTTTAAGGCGGTATTTGATGGATGTGTTGATTTCCTCTGTTACTAAAGTATTGGTGAAGAATGATCCAGATCACTGGAAGATTCCTGGATAGCTCAGTGGTAGAACATTACCGTGCTAAGCCAAGCGTGTAAGGTCCTAATCCCGTGTCCAGGTGTCAATTTTTCAATTTAACGATTTTATTCAGTCAAATTAACATTTTATAACCAGAAAGTTAATACATACAGCAGCTGGATGGAGTATCTAACAGTTTGAATATTCCTAATGCAAATGTATAATTATTAATAGCAAAAATAAAAAACTGTAGACAATGTTTTAGTAGTGGTTTACTCAATTAAGAAGAAAATAATATCAAGATTTATGCATTTCAAGGAAATTCAATTATTAAAATAAAGGAATTTTTTTTTGAAAAATACAAAATATAAATATAACTTGTCCTAGAAAAATATTTAATCATCTTGAATCATTTTAGTAGGTGTAAAAAGTGACAAATATGCCTATTTTATAGTGTTAAAAAATATCAATTCAAATAAATAATAAATTTTAATGTTAAAATTTTGCCATGTGAAGAAAAGGTTAACTAAGATTTTGAACAGGTAGTAAAAAGATAAAAGTTTCTTACCACTTACATTTTACTGTACAGTCCAAATTTCTTAGGAAAAACCAAGTCTGAGAGATATAAAAGTTATTAGATATACTTTCACGTGCCATCGCTATTGTATGATAAATAAATGCACTGTTAAGAAAAAACCTCCTTGAATCTTTTCAGAAATTTGTATTTGAGGGGATCAGGATTTTTTGTTTGTGCCACATTTGGGTTATTCACATACCCACACTAATTTCTTCTGGATAAGAAGGGTATAGCTTAGATTAAATACACCTGAATTCACAAGGAGGAAGTGTGATAAACTATTTAGGAAAAACATCACCATCAGCACAACCAGCAGGTATTCAAACATGGACGTCACCATCATCAGCGAACCAAACTAAATATTCACCCGGACACAAAATTATGCCTGATCTGTACCACGTTATGATTTTATTTTGTGTGGCATGTGGCCTGTGTTATATTATTTATTATTACCTTATATAGATTATAGAAGTTCTACAGAAGACTAACTTTCGAGCTCCGACTACGTTGGCTTCTTCAATGGAAGTTAGTTGTAGCAGATAAAATGATTGTTTATTCAAGGGATGGTCCGACTGTATCAAGTTCTAGTAGGACCTACGTATACCATTTTGCAATCATTCTATTTTAGTTCTATAATATATATATATATATATTTCCCTTTCCTTTGAAACGAGTTGCATATATAGGTTTATCCTCCCTTGACAATGCAGTTCATCACCATCAACAACGTTCGAACTAAGAACACACACGCCACCTATTAACTTTTTTTTTTACTTGCATTGACCTTCATATACTTATCACACAAAGGCAAAGATAAATCAATTAATGATGTGACACTTTCATTTATAAAACTTGCTTATTCCAGATACCATTAGACACCTAACTGACACAACCTTTTCTTTCAAAATGATCGTCTAATGAATCGTCGACGTTATTGAAAACGGTGTTTGAATCAAGATTAGTTCCCTTATTGTTGTTCACAGTTTCTCTAAAAGGTTATAGGTGATCTGGCGATCCAGGGGTAAGGTGTCAGACTTCTGTGCTGAGGGTCCGAAGTTCAATCATCGGTCCCGGCACAGATTTATCTGATTGACCAAACCCTTCCTTCACCTCTGACAAGACGTGTATTAATCACAACTTGTGAAATGTGTGGGATATGCCAGGCCTCCACCGTGGTTCGAATCCCACGTTAAACTGTAGGTCCTCCATTTCAGCTCACAATCACCCTAACATTACACATTAGCCTACGTGCGTGTAACCCGAACGAGTATTAAAACGAGGTGCTAATAGTAATAATAATCTAAAAGGTTTTGTAATATTTCATCATTTATTTTGTTACAAGTGTATGGCTGCAAACTACGTCAATGTATTACATTATGTGTCTCGATGTATACCTGAACAATAACATGACGAGAAGTTTCAATGCTTACACGATACATTCGGCTGTAATTGATTCCATTTTGTAGCTAGATATTTCCATGAATAGTTGAATGATGGATGAGTTATCCTCTATTTCCCTTCAAAGGTAGAGCTTTAAAAGGGCAGTAATAGTGTAAAAGATCATATTAAGTCTCATAGGGTGTTTGAAAACAAGGTGCTTAGGAATATATTTGGTCAAAAAAGGGATGAAGCTACTGAAGGTTGGAAGATGTTAAATAATGATGAACTAGTCTGTGCTCATCATAAAACATTGTTAGAATAGTTATGTCTCGCAGATTACTGTAGGCAGAATATGCAGTACGAATGGGAGAATGTAGAACCGTGATCAGGGTATTGACTGATAAACCCAATGGGAAGAGATCATTGGAAAGACCTAGATGCAGATGGGAGGATAACATTATAATGGAACTGAAAGCGATAGGGTGTAATGAGGTGGACTGGATAGAACTAACTCAAGATAGGGATAGGATGTAATGAGGGGGACTGTATAGAGCTAGCTCAAAATAGGGATAGGATGTAATGAGGGGGACTAGTATAGAGCTAGCTCAAAATAGGTATAGGATGTAATGAGGGGGACTGTATAGAGCTAGCTAAAGATAGGGATAGGATGTAATGAAGGGGAATGTATAGAGCTAGCTCAAGATAGAGATGGGGTGTACTGAGTGGGACTGGATAGAACTAGCTCAAGATAGGGCTAAGTGGCGTACTTATATAAGTGCGGCAATGTACTTCGAGTTCCTAATGAACTAGGTTAGGTAAACAAGCATTTAGGATAAATGAAGTAGAGAATGAGTGCTAGCGTTATCATTAAAGATAATCAAGAGCTACAAAATATAGTAAAGATTAAAGAAAATTAATTATTGGAAAATTCACCACTATTTAATTATTTTTGTCGCCACGTCTTACTACCCGTTTGTGTTACACGTGTGTATTATACTAATATTATGCTAATGCGTTAGGATAGAGGAAAGGTTTGAATTTATGGGAAGTGTACGCGCATTTGCTTGACTGGAGAGTTTAAAGTGTTCTTTCCTAATTATTTTCAAGTGTACCACTAGGTTTGTGTTTTGGGTATCTACAGTCCAATTCTCATAATAAATGCCTTTTAGAAAATGCAAACATATTTTTTTTTCGAACAAAATTAATAACATTTCATTAGTGTTATTTTAGATATATTGATAATATCTACCAAATGTGACAGCTGCAGATCATATGACTTGACGTATGAATACGTGAAAGTAGATCTAGTAATTGTTCTAGCTGTCTAGATGAAGTCCTTCTTATGAAAAATGGAGTGTCTCTACCCATCAAACAACTCATATTAACACGCCTTTTTTTATTATCTTACAAACCACGTAACAACAAAATATCAATATTATCTCGAGTAAAATCTGATTTCTAAAGTATTGTAAATATTGTTCCAATATAGTTGTATTGCGCACCACTTGGCGCGCTGTTATCTGGATTGTGGGAGGGTGATGACCTACGTCAGCAACCAAACAAGACATCAACCTAGCAACCGTTGCTCCGCAAAACAACCCAAACTACAGTACAATTTTCATAGGAAGAGTCTTTTATAAAATTGCAAACAAATTTGTTTTACGGTCTACATTATAAAAATGTTATCTATAATGAGTTTTATTTGATAGGTTTTACATCCATTACTGTTTCCAGCCTAGTTTTTTATTCAAGCCATATATTTTCCACTACCAGCTTGCTAGGCCTGTCGTAGCTTGCCTTATAATCTAGCATAAGACTAGTACAGGCACAACATCCAGTCCCCGGCCGTTAATTTTTCAATTTGAAAGTGTAAACCAACATATCACCAATGATACATTTCTCAGTCATGCCGGGAATTGAACCCGGGACCCTTATCTCAATAGGCAGACACGGTACCGACTGATATAAGATGTCGGATTATTATTCTAAAGGTATTAATTATATATATAGCACCCAGATACTGAAATTGCCCAGTTCATGAATTGGGCAAATTTTTGCTCATGCCGTGAACTGGTTTCTTCTCTTGACCCTTTCACGAAATGGGCAAAAATTACATTAACTCTGGCTCATTTCATGAACTGTAACTTATAGTATTATTTATCACAATCTCAACTGAAATTCGTTCTAAGATATTATATTAAACTAACCCAACCTAACTTAATTTATACCGTCCATTCTAAGACGATTACAACTTAAAATAACTTAAAGAAATAAACATGTTATTTGCTTGTCTATTTCACGGCTGAGGCAAAAACTCGTCTAGTTCATGAAGTGGGTAAATATTAGAGCTATTCAATTCATGAAATAATTAGTCCATTGAACTGTGCACTATAAGCGTTGCACAAATTATGATCTGGACATATTTTCTGCCCAGTTTAGGAAATGGTTAGGAGGAGATTCCAGTTAACAGAATGGTCATAAATTTGCCCGATTCTTGAAATCCGCAAATTAACGAATAACATATATATATATAATTTAATACCTGTAAATCACATCAATTGCTTTATGAATAGTACGTTAAAGTATAACTAGAAATATTTTTAGCTGTCACATAAGTTTCTTGGTCCGACACCTTAGCTCAGTCGGTAACGTGTCTGCCTACTGGGTTAAAGGTTCTAGGTTTGATTCCCGGCATGGCTGAAAAATGTATATTGGGTGAAAATGTGGGTTTACACTTTCGCATTGATACATTAACGGCCGGGGACTGGATGTTGTGCCTGTCCTAGTCTTAAGTTAGATTATAAGTACATACGAAGTTAATACAGACCTAACAAGCCGGTAGTGGGAAATATATGGCTTGTATAAAAAAACTGACTTGGGCCACAGACTGGATACAGTAATGGATGTAAAAAACAAGTTTCTTCCTATGAAAATTGAACTGTACCGATCCAATCTACTTGTACCAACCAATTTTCCCGTTCAAAGCCTGCACCGTCATTTTCTTATTGACAAAGACGAGCACGTCAATATTTGCTTTACCTTCTAAAGTAATGACGTCCAATAGTGATATTTCTGTGCATTACTCCTCTATAGTGACTAAAAAAACCTTTTAAAGGCACGTCAAAAGTTCTATGAAGAGTCATTAAAATACTAAGCTTTTTTTTATTATTATTTGTTTCTTATATTTGTGTATGTACGTGTGCGTAATTTATTTTATCACCGTGTCAGCTTATATGTATATGTAACTGATAATTACTCTAATTGGGTATAAATGGGGAAGGAAGCATTTTATAGGTATTCCGCCTGCATTTGCGTGGAAGGAGAGTGGGAAACCATTTAGGAAAAAAAAACCTCAGTAAAACTGACCTGGATTTGAAATCCAATCTCCCGGTAATCAGTAGGTCAATCTAACACAATGAGTAACGCCTTATACCGTCCAACTACTAAAATGGGTGAAAATCATATAGTTTTAAATATCGAACTTGTGTTTATTTTTTAAATATATCAATAAATCTAGATTAAAAACCCACTGTTAATAATCAACCTTTAAAACTAATATTAAATAATCACACACACAAAAGTTGTCACCGATATCAAAAACAAGAGAATAAATTGAGCCACGTTAAAAAAAAAAAGTTTTTGGAACAGTGAAGAAAGAAAAAAAAATGGATGTCAAAGTGACGATAAAGTTTTGACTCTGCCAGATGTTTGTTTACCTATTCGCCGCACGCACTGAACGTATATTTATTTACAAGCCATTGCTTGAGGTTGACCCCTTCCCTTGCCCCGTGATACTACCCGCCACAGTATATAATTTGCGTATGTTAATACCGGAGCAATTGGAAACGACTTTTGGTCCGCTCAATTGTGGTTTTAGTATCACGAGTATTAACTAGGAGTTTTACTGCGGCTGTGAAAAAAAAACATTTAGTTTATTACTCTCAGTTACGTTTGATTTGTGTTCATGTGGGTGAGGGGTAAGGGACGATTACGTCAATCCTAGAAAGCATTGGTGAAGGTGGGATGTGGGGATTGCGAGTTTATGGGTAGTATTTTTGAGTTTTTATATCAACATTTTTTTTGGTCAAAATAAATCAAATAATTCTCCATTAGAAACATAACGAGCCATCATTCATCTTCAATTATTAATTTCTTAAGAGACCGTCATCATCACGATGCGGAAGAAGACGTGCGTGATATTTTAAACGAGCAAACAAATTTCGCTAAAATATTTTGACGTGAATACGTCTTTAAATTTGCTACCATACGGGGGGGCAATCCAAAAAACCTAATGATAACAAAATCGGGGGATATAATTTGGTGTTGTAGTTTCGAATCTTTCCTCTACATCCAAAATTAGATTATACCACTGGATAGCTAAAGGATCAAAGAATTCATTACGATAAGCGAGAACAGTGACGCATCGCGCGCGGTGGAGGGAGAAGCGCCGCCATTTTGAGGTTATTTTGCTGCGTATCGAGATTTGCAATTAGTATAACTTTTGACTCGGAGAAGCTACGATGTTCGTTTAAGTTTTAATCGTCAGCTGTCGTCAATCTATCGATTGTATATAAAACATTAGTAAAGTTATATTGTAACACAATAATTATTTGTTTCCTTGCTTTTATCTTAAATACATAAATAAAAATATTTTATTTAAAAAATATAACCCGTTACATAAACGTATTCACGTACAACACACGGCCGTGTCCATGACACAGCCACACCCCATTTTTTTTGTAAATTTTTTATATTTATCTTCTTACATTTCTCTTAAATGCTATAAAGTTGTTAAAATATTTATCTGCACTAAACATATAACAGATGTTTTAATTAAATAAATAAATATAATTTTAATCCAAATTAAGATTTTATAAGTAACGATAAAATTATAATCGTGCAGTTAAACTACATAAATTGTTGAAGTTAGATCTTGTTGAATGATATATATACCTCCCAAACATTATCTAAAGCGCGTGACAAGTATTTTTCATGACGGCGTGTCTTTAAGTTAATAATAGGTTTACTAAGTTTTTTCCTTCGACTAAATTGTATTTCCTTCACTGTTTTTTTTTAAAAAGAAAATAAAGTTAATGTTAATACTTTTTTTTGTAAGTGTTAACTTAAGGTTTTGGGAACAATTTTACCATCCAGAACAAAAATTCTTAACCGGGGATAAGGAACGATTAATTTTATTTTATGTCCATTACTGTTTCCAGCCTGTGGCAGTTTTTTTATTCTAGTCATATTTTCCGCTACCAGCTTGCTGGGCCTGTCGTAGTTTCATATGCCTTATAATCTAACTTAAGACTAGGACAGACACAACATCCAGTCCCCGGCCGTTAATCCATCACTGTGAAAGGGGAACACCACATTTCAACAATGATAAATTTTTCGGCCATGCCGGGAATTGAACCCAGGACCTTTAGTTTCGTAGGCGGACACGCTACCGTGTTAATTTAGTAATGGGTCCAATTAGCTATAAGTCGTGTGATAATGTAACAGTGGTATGAGAAAATGCGCGTTAAATGCCATCAATAAAATCCGATCAAATTAGTAGTGAAATGTTTTATTGTGTAGAATTTAGATGTGTCATGTTATGACACACCTAAACTCATGGCATTTGTTCGTCACCTGTGATGGAGTTTATAACAAGGCTACTTAGTTGATTCATTATTTTTTTAGAAATTAGCCTAATTAATGTTCAAATAGGGATCACAAACCTAGGGATCCTTGGTTTTTTTTTGGGTCGTGCTGAGGACTATATTCACTAAATAGGAAGGGCCTGTCAAAAAATACAAAAATATTTTTTGTAGCAGGTATTTATAATATTTTACAGATGTATTAGTATTATTTTATCGGTATTGATAGTATCTATCTAAAGTTATAGCTTCAAATCATATGACTTGACGTATTAATTCGAAAAAGTACATCTAGTGACTTTTATAGCTTTCAAATTAGGTTCATTCCTGTGAAAATTGGTCAAATCAAGTCATGTGACTTTTGTGTCTTTTGATACATTAGCTACTTATATGTGTCTGACACCTTAACTCAGTCAGTAGCGTGTCTTCCTACTAAGCTAATGGTCCCGGGTTCGATTCACAGCATGGCGTAAAGTTTATTATTGATGAAAATATAGGCTTACCCTTTCACATTGATAAGTTAACTGCTGGAGATTGGATGTGTGCCAGTCCTAGACGTAAGTTAGATTATAAGGCATATGAAGCTATGACAGGCCAAGCAAGCCGGTAGCGGAAAATATATTAATAAAAAACTGCCACAGGCCATGGGCTAGAAACAGTATTGAATATGTGTAAGATATATTTATATGTAATATATATACATACATACGCATGGCTAGCAAGACAAACCTACAAGTGAGCCTTATATGTATGCACGAGGGTTTGCCTAGCTATCTAATTAATAAATACACAGGCGCTAAAAAGTGTGTATAGCATTAGGCATGCTGTATAAGATTAAGTTAGTTTATAAGCTATGTTCTGATAAAATCCTCATATTTAGAAAATTCTAATTTTTCCATTTTAATGAATTAAGAATCTACTCTTTCACTAAGAAATCTCCTGTCAGCTGAACGACATATTTAATAATTAATTATTAATCTTATTGGTGGTCATTTTTATCACCACGTCTTACCCGTCAGGGCTATATGCCGGTAGTCACTTTTAATTTTTATTTGGTTCACCAATTTATTTAATTGACAAAATATACATAATATCAAAAGAAATTGTTATTTTCTGAAGTTAAGGGTTCCCTTAAAAAAAAATTTTTTTTTAATTTGAAACTTTTGGTAACCTTCGCGGCACATTTTAAACAAAATTATAAAAATCATTTTTATAGAGCTCCGGTAATTATTGTCAAAAGGAATCGCTTCACCTTTTAAATATTTAGATTACAACGAACTAAAAATGGTATAATATATAAATTGAGTAGCCATGTATTAAAAGTCGTGTAGTATTATGTACACTAATGTTTTTGTCTAATTTTCATCATAATTTGGATAATTAGAATGGTAAAATCAAACGTTAATCATCGAAAGGGTAGTCCTTGATCACAAACAACTTTTTTCCTCAATCTATTATCAATATTCGAAGATAATTTGTAGTCTCACCTCAAGAATAGGGAAATTAAAAATTACGTGAAAGTCTTAAGGTGTGGTCACTTTGAAATATTACATCGTGACTGAAACTGTTTCAGATAAATCAAATAGCTAAAAAATTTTTAAACATGGTCTTTACGAAATAATCGCAACTTAAATTTTGGTAAACTTCTTTTATACATTTTAATAGAAAATAATCCGTATTTATTTTGTAATATTTTTGGTTTAATATTACCAAAAAGTATTTTTTTTAATATAGCATCGCATCCTACTAACCATTCGGGCTATGTACAAACTACACTAAAATAGAAAATAATCCGTATTTATTTTGTAATATTTTTGGTTTAATATTACCAACAAGTATTTTTTTTAATATAGCATCGCATCCTACTAACCATTCGGGCTATGTACAAACTACACTAATGTGTTAAGAATGAGGAAGGTTGTATTTAAAGAAAGTGTACCCACACTTACGTAGAGGTAGAGTGGAAAACCATTTAGGAAAAACCACGCTCCATACATTCAACCAGTATTATAGCCCCGATTTCCCCATTCTATTACGAGAGTGATGCCTTGGACTATGCGGCCAACAAATAGGGCTAGTTGAAATGTTTATTAAATACATATGTTTAGTTTATATACATGTTGGGTTTTTTGCTTCATCATTTCTTTACGAATTTTAATTTCACTAGCGGGACAGGGACTACATTTTTACAATTTACAGGAACTGTACCCAAATTTGCGTGGAGGGAAAGAGGAAGATTATTTGATAAAGAATTGTTATTATTATTAGCACCGCGTCTTACTATCCGTTTGGGTTGTACGCACTTACGCTAATGTGTAATAGTAGGGTGATTATGATATGAAATGGAGGACCTACAGTTTAACGTGGGATCCGAACCACGGTGGAGGCCTGGCATTCCTCACATTCACAAGTTGTGATTAATACACATCTTGTCAGAGGTGAAGGAAGGTTTTGGTAATCATATAAATCTGTGCCGGGACTGAGGATTAAACCCTGGACCCTCAGTACCAAAGTCTGACACCTTACCTCTAGACCGCCAGGTCACTGACTATTTTATAAAGACAAAATCAAACATTATTTGGTAACGAACGTCGTCCCGAGTGGTTCGCTGTATGCACTGTTTTCCCACGTCCCGAGTGGTTCGCTGCATGCACTGTTTTCCCACGTCCCGAGTGGTTCGCTGCATGCACTGTTTTCCCACGTCCCGAGTGGTTCGCTGCATGCACTGTTTTCCCACGTCCCGAGTGGTTCGCTGCATGCACTGTTTTCCTGCGTCCCGCCAGTAGTTTTATCAGTTAGTCGCTAACAGTAGTGCTGTAATATCATGCCACTTGAAGGAGTCTTATGAAAACCAATCCCCCCTCTCCTCGACAACAGGCCCTTGATCAACCCTTACCTCTACCCCGATATACCCGTACCAGACCGGGAATGGAACCCCAGTCCCCCCTTCATCAGCAGTCCAGTCTATCGCGATGGTGTTGACATAGACCAGGGGCTAGCACACCTTTTCGGCAGCAATCGACTTATAGACTTACCAATGGTCCTGGGATTATCCATAGATTATACATTCTTCTTTTTATTGATTTAATTTTGATCTGTACATACACTGCTATCCTTCCTTTAACTGCCGCGAATAACTTCGCACGTGGTATGACCACGCTCAATCCCGAGTTGGTGTGTGCAGGCCTCAAGTCTCTTGGTCAACAATAATCTAGATAATGTGAGCCTGGCATTAAGTCCACGTGACTGCCGATGCGTGCTATGCATATATAGATACAAATATATATTCAACATAAACAAATTGTATATATAAATATTTATATTGCTTATGAGGTGACCTGGTGGTCTAGGGTTAAGATGTCTTCTGTGCTGAGGCTCCGGGGTTCAATCCTCGGTCTTGGCACAGATTTATCTGATTTCCAAACCCTTCCTTCACCTCTGATAAGACATGTATTAATCACAACTTGTGAATGTGAGGAATGCCGGGCCTCCACCGTGGTTTGGATCCCACGTTAAACTGTAGGTCCTACATTTAATCTCACTATCACCCTATATTATTTATTTATTATTATTATTATTTTGCACCGCGTCTTACTTCCCGTTTGGGTTATACGCTTAAGTACTAATTACGCTAATGGGTTAGGAATTGGGAAGGTTGAATATACAGGAAGTGAACCTGCATTTGCGTGGAGGGAGAGTGGAAAACGATTTAGGAAAAACAACCCCCAGTTCACCCGACCGAGATTCGAACCTCGATCTCCCCGTCCTTGGCAGTTGAGCTCAACACGACTAGCGCGTTAGCTAACTACGCCACCGAGGCGGGTCTATCACCCTATACATTAGTGTAAGTGCGTTTAACCCGAAAGGGTAGTAATAATAATATACTGCTTATGGATGTAAATTATTAGTTGATTTTAAGTTATTTTTAAAATTTGGGCATATTCTTTTAAATAAATATGTTTATAAAAACAAACACCCTCATGTTGGGTTTGGCCTATTCTTACATTTAAACAATTGAGATAGCGATAATAAGGTAGAATTATATTACATATACACACATAAGGTGAATGTAAAACAATCCTGATACAAAAAAATATATTTTCTATCTATGGCAATATTCGTATCCAGTCATCGTAAAACCAGATTATATAAACAAAGTATTCAGCATTAATCAAAAATACGATTTGAAAATAGATTCTACTGAGAAAAGATTTGCTTTGTATCGTTTGGCTGTCGTGCTTTTTTAACTAAATGAATGATTAAAAATATATGTTTATGATTGATTTAATATGAAAAGTTTAGTTGTTTGGTTTTCATACTTTAGTTTACAATTATTGAGAGTAATTAAAGTCTAATCACTTGTTGAACAAAAAACAATATTATTTAAAAAATAGTACAAACACTTGCTTTTCATTGAATAAAGATTTATTTAACTAAACTATTTGAGTAAATACTACTATAATACTACTATCATAATGTATACACATTTATTAATGTGAGATAACACATTCAATTAAAAATTGCATAGATATCTCAATACAAACATTTAAATTTTAAACATATGTGCCGAAAGTAAGACAGCAAAACATTGTGATACGAAATAAAAAGAATAAATTAACATGTTTTGTTCAGTTCAAAAACATTTAAATCCAAAAATTGCATTCTCAATCAATAAAACCAAATGATTATTATGAATTCGTGATGTTTAATATAAAATAGCTACCAAAATAAAAATATATAATGTGAATTTGTGTAGATTAGCTACCACTATTAAAATTTTATTTTAATATAAAATGTGCTTTTGAATATTATTAATAAAATACAACAATTTAATCTTAAATGGTTTTATGATTAATATTAATGAAATAATACCAATGGGAATTTGTGCTTTAGAGTATAGATAGTAAAATACGATTAATGTAAGAAAATTTGTGCTTTTATGATTAATATAAAAATTATGTTGATAAATTGGTATTTAATTACCATTACTGAACTAAAACTATTTAATATGAAATGTGCTGTACAATATATTTACCAAAATAAAACTAATAAAATTATATCTTCTTTGTTATTATTTCTATTCCCTTCTCCTTATTTGATATTACCTTACTCTTCTTTGGCGACATGTTTCATTGTTAAATATAGATGTTAAACCATCCTCAGCTCTTATTTATGAAAAAGATCGTTTATTTTAAATATATATTATCGGAAAGTTTGTGAAATTTTAAGGCATTATATTTAAGAAACATTTTTTTGATCAGCCTACAAAATGTTTCTTACATATAATACCTCAAAATTTAACAGACTTTCCGATAATATGTATATAAAATAAATCATCTTCATCATAAATAAGACCTGAAGGTAGTGAGTGTAACATCTATAGGCCTATTTAACACCGAAACATGTCATAGAAGACTAAGACTAATATCAAATAAGGAGAAGGGAATAAAAAATAATAACAAATAAGATATGATTTCTTACTCTCTACCAAACATTATCAAAATAAAATTATTTCATGTGAAGCTGTGTTTTTACTAAAAATAAAACTTGTTTGTGTGAATTTATACTTTTTATTGCAATTTATTGTAATACAATGGAAACGTTAATTTCCAACCTGTTGGTGCGGTTGTATTTAAGCGTGAACTAAGAGTGCACCAGAGCAATAATAGTGCCGTAGTGCGTCCTCTTAAACCACATACTCACATTGTCTACTGAGTCGACCTCACTCACTGAAAGTCACGTTGCTTCTGGCGCGGACGAAGCTCGCGTATCATCGCTCCGACCTTCACAATCGATAGTTGCCTCATATCGATCTTTTGCAGAACACCACCACAGGGCTGTTATTTTTTTTGTTTTTTTTTGAGGGGGGAGAGGGGTAAATGTTAGATAATTGGTTCTATGAAATGTCTAGTCTAGTTTATCTTGTTTCCACAAGAGAATTTAAGATAGAATATTGTAAAATGAATTTATTAACCCACCTTAACTAATATAAATTATAGTCTTTAAATTGAAAAAAGATAACCGGACATGGGAATCGAACCCAAGATCTTTGAACTTGATGCTCTAACCACTGAGATATCCAGAGCCAAAGGTCCTGGGTTATATTCCGTTCTACATATGTTGTTTAAATTCAAAGGATATAATATTTAAACGCGACTATAATCGTAAAGGCGGAGAATGCTAAGCTAAGCTAAGCTATGCTATGTTGTGCTGGGCT
Source organism: Timema bartmani (assembly GCA_902151455.1). NCBI lineage: Eukaryota > Metazoa > Arthropoda > Insecta > Phasmatodea > Timematidae > Timema > Timema bartmani. The sequence goes on from CABFWB010000795.1 coordinate 42,448, forward strand.
AATACTCTGTCAGTTTGGTTTCATACTCATTGCTAAGCTAAGCTAGGCTAATCAATGGCTCCTCTTTACCCTCCTGAATTCAGTATTTCTGGTCTGCTCGAGTTAAGTTCAGTTATGATGGCGTTCTCCAAAATCTCTTCTTTGAGCTCGGATGATGGTACTGAGGAAGAGAAGATGCTGCTCTTAGCAGTTGTTTTAGAAGATGAAGAAAATTTAGGAGTTGGAGGTTTGACTTATTCCATTAACTCTTCCATTTTAATATAAAAACATTTATTAGATATGAAACCTAAATAGAATAAACTTTGTACTGAAATACACGTGAAACACAATGAAAACAAAACTTTAACACTTCTTTAGTTATATTCACCAAACCAGCACTGCGTCTGTTCAACACGAATCCCAAACCATGATATGCGCATGCGCAACTTAAGATGGCTCAAGATGGGAGATGGAAAAATTGCCCGACAGCAATCGGAAAAAAACATAGCGCGGCCTAACAAGGCTTAGCTTAGCTTATCTTTCTGTGTGAACCAACACATTTAAGTATTTGGTCGCTATTTTTCCAAACAGCAGAGCAAATATTAGCTTAGCCTAGCGTTCTGTGTGTAACGGCCTTAATTATCTAATATAATAGCTTTGCAATTTAATCCATCATAATATAAATTACCTTTACTATATTACATTTTGAATTCACTGAATAGTTGTACCAATATTTTACTCAAATAATAGTAGGTTAAAAAGTAGTTTTTGCTAAATTATCAAAAAAAGAAACATAATATAAATTCAGGAAAATTAAAACCCCGAAAATAATGGTTATTTATACTCAGGTGTAAATCTCGTTTGACGTGGTTTGACTGTTACGTGGAGGTTGGGATTTAAATCCTGGACGAATAAATTGAAATTTGATTTTCACTAATTTTTTTTTTTACTTTCCCTCCTAGTTGTCACGGCTACATTTTTCTATAAAATTATATTTTCCTTATCGCCTACCTTATTAGTGTGAATATGTATACAGTCGGGATTAACTTAGTTTGGTCGTCCGAAGATTTGATCTTTTGTAAGATTAATCCAAGTGCCAGAGATTATTTGAAAATAGATTTATTTATAGAGTACTTGGTTTTATTTAAAGTCACCTGTAAAAAAATATAAAATTAAACAAAGATTAACTTTAAAAATCATATTTAAAATGTTTTTCTTACTGTACGGCATTAGGAACTTTAAAGTTCATTGCAGTACCTACTATAGTATGTTATCCATCTCTATTTTGAGCTAGTTCTAACTCGCCTAAATATCCTTCTCATGCTCCTATAACCCATCATGGCTGTGTCCTCTGAGCGTAGAGACGCACGTAAACGCGTGCAACGTCCTAGCTAGTACAGTACCGTCAAGCCTTACTTGCCCTGTGACAAACAACCCATGAGCCGCTCCAGATATTTCTAAATCTCACCACGCCTTCTAAGGGAGAATCCATACTCCCCCCCCCCCCCCCCCNCCCCCACTGAATCGCTAATACAAAAATAAACTTTATTCAATTTTAAACCCCTAAGGTAAGAAGGGGCATGCTATGGGGGGGAGGGGGGGATCCAAAACCTCATAATAAAAGGTAATTATTTGGGCGTGGTCTCCATAAATAGTTCAGCGCGTTACTTAAATTTCAGTTAGCTAACGCAACGCTTCCTGACCGCAAATGCGGGGGATAGAACCAGGCTAGAATCAATTGAAGCTTCGCGTTAGCACTTAAATGCCCCGCTAAAAGCTTTAAGTTGTCACTACTCCATAGAATAGGATGGTGGAATGGGGAGGAAGGGAATTAGGGGGGGAGGTAAATGGATGACCTGGCGTGTCCGAAGTATAACAAAGACATTTTTTTAGTTGTATTGAACCACCTTTTTTTTATCACTAAGGCCAGTTATCTGATCTAATAAATTGTATCTATCAGTGTTGCTTCGTGGAGTGTCGCCAGGGTAAGCATAGCCTGTTAAAACTGTATATGTGAGACATTCTTAAGAAATTGGTCCCCATTTGACCAATCATACATAGGCTTTACTATACATACCTCACATTGGAATATACGTTCATAGATACATGAACAATGTGTGTTATATTCACAAGTACTGTACAATCTAGACAAGCTCTGCTTACTCTTGGAGCTCGCCAAGCCACGCCACTGGCTGTATATTAGCTACAATTGAGATAAATTTAGTTAAATGTGACCCGCTTCAGTGCCCGAATGGTTTAAGGCGTCACTCTCGTGTTAGACTTGCCTGCTGATGATGGTAAGATCGGGGTTGTATTTTCCTAAATGATTTCTCACTCTCCTTCCACGCGAATGCAGGTATATTACCTCTAAAATTCTTCCTTTTTCATCCCTTCCACATGAGCGTAATTATCATATATACATATAGCTTGAAAAGATAGTAATACACGTTGATAAAAAATATAGTTATGTTTGTGATGCCAACAAATTAGGCTTAACATTTTTTCAGCACCTCGTCCTACTGCCCGTCCGGGCTATAAGCATTGTTATCACACTATTAAAGTAGGTAGGAGGGAGGTATGATTTAGACTATATGTTCCATATTTGCATGAAGGAAGAATGGAAAACCATTTAGGATGAAACACAATCGATACACTCGCCCAGCATTCGAACCCCGGCATCTCTACCCTTCTTCCAAAATCCATGGTAAACCAGACAAGAAGAGTCGGATATTTAGTTGAGCGATGCGGGTAGGTCTAACATAACACAAAGGTTATACTACAGCTCTATTTATAGGAACAATAAGGGGAGTGTAGTTAGAAAAAATGAGCTCAAAATAGCATAAAAAATAAATTGTAAAATCATGTTGATACATTTCATGTGAGACGCTCATAGAAGGAGCCCTCCTTACCCCCTAAAAAAATTGTTATCATAAAACGTATCTGATGGAAAATTATCAAAATTTAAGACAATATTAATCTGTATATAAACAGTTTTATTGATTTAATAAAATAGCTTGACCAAAAAAGTATATTAAGGACATACCCACTTCTATGGCCGCGAGGTCTAACGCGCTACTTTCGTGTTAGACTAGACTGCTGAAGATGGGAAGACCGGGGTTCGATCCCAGTAGAGTGAATTGAGGGGGGTTTATCCTAAATTATTTTCCAATCTTCCTCCACGCAAATGCGGTTACACTTCCTCTAAATTAAACATTCCTAATCTATAACATACTAGTGTAATTAGTAGGCATATAATACCTGAATGACGGGTGACCTGGTGGTCTAGGGGTAAGGTGTCAAACTTATATGCAGGGGGTCCAGGGTTCGATCCTCGGTCCCGGCACAGATTTATCTGATTGCCAAACCCTTCCTTCACCTCTGACAAGACGTGTATTAATCACAACTTGTGAATGTGAGGAATGCCAGGCCTCCACCGTGGTTCGGATTCCACGTTAAACTGTAGGTCCTCCATTTCATCTCACAATCACCCTACCATTACACATTAGCGTAAGTGCGTATAACCCGAACGGGTAGTAAGACGCGGTGCTAATAATAATAATAATAATAATAATACCTGAATGGATAGTAATAAATGGGGCTAGTAGATTTTTTGAATCGTTTTAAGAAAGTGTCCACGTCTGAATTTTTTCGTTCTTTTGTTTATAATAATTTTTATTTTTATCAAGTAAAATTGTTTCCCTTTTATTTTTTATTTTTTGTGACGTTGTAAAGGTTGATGACTCCATTTATTTTTTATCTTTAGATATGCTTGACCAGAACTATCGTGAGCAGAGCTTCAATCCAAACTATGACAATTGCATGCCCTATCGGTCATCACCATTTAAGGTCAATCGTCGGGGACTCCCTCAGTCATTTTACTATCGAGCCAACAACAATAATAAACGTAATAATAAACGAATATGTTGAAACCTTGCGTGTATTGAGACATGACCACCTGATTATATATAAATCAAAATATCACCAAAACTGAAATATCTCTGTGATGAAAAACTAAAAACAACTTGGATATTGAAACACGAAAGTGTTTGTTCATAATTATTGATTATAATCAATCTTAAACTTTCAAATAGCTCAGTCATTTAATTAGATAAACGCATCGTCTAAGTTGTCACTCTCGCAATAAACTAGACTACCGATGACGGGGTGATTGGGGTTCGAATCCAGGTCGGGTGTATGTTTGTTCCTTAGCACCGTGTTTTACTACCCATTCGGTTTATACGCTTATCTACTAATTACATTAATGCTTTTATGGATTAGGAAAGTCGTATTTAGAGGAAGTGTACCCGCTTTTGCTTGGAGGGAGAGTGGAAAGCAATTTTAGAAAAACCACCCTCAGTACACTTGATCGAGATACGAACCTCGATCTCCTTGTCATAGGCAGTCATGCGTGAGTATAGCGTCAGACCACGCTGCCACTGAAGCGGGTTGGTGGGGTTTAATGATTTCCTAAACAGTTTTCCACTCTCACTTCCCCTAAATGCGGGTACACATCTTCTAAAATTCAACCTTCCTCGTCCCTAGCTCATTTGAGTAATTAGTACATATGTATATAGCCTGAACATGTAGTAATTATCTCATTTGGTAGCGTGTCTATCAACTTAGTTAAGGGCCCCGAGTTCAATACCCGCAGTGGCAGGAATATATATCTTTGGTGAAATGAAGGGTTTCCTCTTTTACAGAAATAAATTAACAGCCGGGTGCTGGATCTTTTGTCTGTTCTAGATTTAAATTAGTTTAAAAGCCGTGTGCTGATAAAATCAGTCAGTTCAGAACGTGCATGTTAGATATCTCAAATTTAAAAAAATATATAATAGACACTAGACAGACACTTCAAGTATGACATAATATTAGTCTTATAGTGATAGCTTTGTTGACTATTTTTTCGAATTTTGATATTCCTAGATAATGGAATGTCTAAAATTAATAAAGTTAACTATTGTTGATAATAAGAATTTACAAATTTTTTGTAGGCAATCCAACATTTATCGATTCTTTCTTACCGACTATTTTACCCTAATCGATGGGCACGCTTACTAAACGTCAAGCTCCTATGATGTGTTTTACCGCTGACAGGGAAAATGGAGCTCTAATACCAGTCAGGCGTACTGAGGGTGCTATTAAGTCAATGTTTTCTCAAGGTAGCTTTTCTTTAAATTATATTTTCCTTAACCCTAATTTACGGTCATTATTTTTTATTTAATCACCACATCTTACTACCTGTTCAGGCTATAGTCACATATGATGATTACTCTAGTGCGGTAGGGATGAGGAAGGAGGCATTTTAGAGCTATAAAGTACCCGTATTTGCGTGAAAGAAGTGTTGAAAACCATTCAAAGGAAAACTACCTTCGATAGCCCCAACCGGTATTCGAACCCCAATCTTACTGTCATCAACAGGCCAGTCTAACAGGAGAGTGACACCTTAGATCGTTCAGCCACTGAGGCGGGTTAATGGCATAATTGAATGTGAATAATTCAAGATGAGTAGTAAGAGGTGTTACATAAACAACAACAAAACACGTTCGCTCACGAACTATTGCTTGTAGTGGTAAGTCATGGTCAAATATTTATCAACATGCTTTGTCAACATTGATACAAGCCGTCGGAATTCACCGGGAATTATTTATGAACACATGGTGTTAGTGCCAATAAGTTTAAATTTCTTCACAAGGTGATATCAACAGTCGTTGAATATCTGTCAAGGGTGTCCTGTAATGTAATGAAAACATTTTATCTTCATCTAAAATGTTTCTCATCTAATACCGCTATGTTCACGACAGATATTCAACAACTGTTGATATCACCACGGGAAGAGAATTAAACTCTATGTTTCTAATGAAGCAATATTTTATTTACTCTGGCCAAAAAATTTTTTTTTTCAAAAACTGCAAAAACACTTACCTTTAATCGCAAACCCCACCCTCCCACCATAGTTGAAAGTCATACTGTTTGGTACACTGATTGTAATTGTGTCAGTCAGTCTACTCTAGATTGCCGGTAACAGGGAGGGCGGGGGTTGCATCCCGTCTGGGGTGGTGGCGTTTACTAAACTCTTTTACACTCTCCTCCTACGTGAATGGGGGAACATTTCCTCTAAATTTCTACCTTCTTCATCCCTATCCCGCTAGCGTAGCGACATTCGTATGCTCCAGCCTTGTATTAAGACACAAATTGAAGGAAAAATACGTATTTTAGAATGTTTTTTAGTCAAATAAAATAATATTTATTCACACTTCTTAAATTAGTATTACATCATTATAAAAAGCAATTATATTTACCTATCTATAAAATACTTTTCTTTTTTAGTTTGTGCTTAAAGGTAAACACAAAAACAAGCAATTCATATGTTCGAAAGTTGTCTAAAATTTTATTTTCCGACGCGTCTTACTACCCGTTCGGGCTATACGCACACGTACTAGTCACGCTAATCTGTTAGGTATGAGAATGATTAGATTTAAAGGAATTGTACCCACATTTGTGTAGAGGGAGAGGAGTAAACCATTTAGTAAAAGCCACTTTCAGCACAACCGACCGGTATTCGAACCCCGATCTCTCCGGCATTGGCAGTTCAGTCTATTGTGACAGTGACGCCTTCAAAAAATGATACATATTATATAATTTCTTTGTCGAATTACGTGTAATACTGTATTCCATACCTTACAAACAAACATAAGCCTACCCTCATTAGATTAAATTCATAAAGGAAAACATACCCGGAATTAAATTAAATTAATGGCCCGTACTACACGTTAGACAGTTATACATCTTTAGAAATTATATCTTGCTATTTCGTTTGACGGGCAGAGAACCTAACAAAACCACTTAGAGGAATTAATCTTAGACAATTACACAAATCAATTGAATAACAGGCATAACACCAGCTTTGTTTATTAACTTTGCCTACTTCGCATCCCTTATCAGTAGGGAAATTCCAGTCAAGCTGTAATGAATCATTTTGGAAATATAAAAAGAAGAGTTAAAAATGGCTTCCTCTACGGATCTTAGATATACTTGGTCAGTATTTAAACCTATTTATTTTATCTCAAAAATATTTGGCTTCACAGATTTTTTCCTTGCGCACGCTGAAGATAGTAAAAATACGTGGACTAGTATCCATGTGTTGTGGAAGCTCTATGGTGTTTTCTGGGCGGTGCTTTATGTTTTAATGACTGTGTTCGTTTTTAGATACAATATAATAAATTTGTACCCCCAGTTCACACCACCTTTCATCATCAACGATGTTATCAATAACCTATTACCGTTGAGTGTGGTGATGATTACATTCGTGCTTTGGATTAGCACTACCAGCAAGAAGATGAGTAAGGTTGGGTCCAAACTAACACATATCGACGAGATTTTACACGTTCACACGGATGAAAAGAATCAGAAAACAAGATTGATACAAATGATTACCTTATTATCACTTATCTTACCTTTATTTGAGCTTAGAGACTGTGCCAGCGTGCAGAATGCCACCTCATTTGTTCATCGAATCAAAGGATGCCTTATACAAACTGCCATTCTCATTATAGAACTCCAGTTTGTAAACTTAGTTTTGCTACTCAAACATCGACATGATATCTTAAACTTAAAATTACTTTCTATTTTCGACATGGCCGAAGAAGAGTATTTTGATTACTATCTAGAGAGAATTTTAACTCCATCAAAGAGACAACGTGTAGCTTTGATTGATCAGGATCATATTTTCTACCAAAGAGAACCTAAATATTCTTGTAGCACCAATCCAAATTCAAGAAATACCTTGAAATACCCAACTAACGCTGATGATAAAGTAAACCAAACCCTGTGTGAATTACGTGGAGCCCACAATCTTCTTGCAGATGTAAATGACTTAATTAACAGCATGTTTGGACCAATACTGTTGATGGAAATCACCTCCATCTTCACATCTATCACTGGGTGTCTGTATTTAACCATTGTGTTTGTGTTTAATTTCAAAAGTCCGAGCTTCATTACAATGAACGTAGACGATATTGTTTTTATATTCATATTTTGGGGTTGCTTCCAAACCTTGAGGCTGGTTTGTATAACTGTGACGTGTGAAGCGATCAAATCTGAGAATCACCGTACAACGAGGTTGATCTGCAAGCTTCTCGTCAACAAGTCACTTCGCGCCGATGTATTTGGTGAGCTGCAGATGTTCGCCCATCAACTGGACCAAAGAAAGGTCGTATTCACAGCGTTCGGGCTGTTTCCTATCGAAATGTCTTTCTTGTCCACTTTTATAGCATCTGTGATTACTTATTTGATTTTAATGCTTCAAAACAGTGTCGCCTGAATGTTTGGTATTCAGTTGTTTATAGTTTGTCACCATGATGGATATTGATATCAACCCTTGTTGACTTAGATGGTTTGGGGTAAAGTGTTCGCCTAAGGACTTAATGTTCGTAGATTCAATTTCAGCTGGGAACGACGGATTTGCCTTGAGCGTTAAAAATCTCTAGCACAGCTTCCTTTAGAGTGTAATAAGGCCGTCAGTTCCATGTCAACTGTGGCCTGTAAAATAACCCTGAGGTTATGTGAAAATACCTTTCCTGGCTCTCGCTCATATACATTCTCGAGTGTGTAAATAATCAATTGGGCCAGAAAGTTCACTTTAAATACCTCAAACAAACAAACAAAAATAAATATTAACCCTGGCTTTGGGATGCCTTGTTCAATATCATATGTCACCTCATATATTTTAGTGTGCTACTATCCTATTCATAGGAGCCTTACGTTATTCATGTGTGTTTAATGTTTAGTGTGCTGTTTTAGATTATATTGTAACAAGTTTGTTTGTAATGTTCACTGCAATAAATCAAATTAAAAACTACTAGTAGTTCAATGAAGAATAGACCTCACTCCCTCCTTTCATAAATTTTCAAGTACATCATGTTAAAATAAATGGTACGGCGCACCGCACAGACTTTCTCTCTCTATAAACTCGTAAGATTTCTGAACGGAATAATGTACATTGTATCATCACCACTCCACATAAGAACACGCATAAAATAATATACAATGATATATAATCAATGAGAAAATAGGCGCATCTTTGTCCACTTAAGAGCATTTCAAACAGTTTAATGTCTTCCACAAGGGTCAACACTTCGTATTAAAATTTCGATTTCTGGTTAAAATTTTAACATTTTATAAGGTGTTGCAGATCTTCAAGTCATCGCATTGATATTTAATTATTCATTTATACATTTTGACCAATAAAAAATGT
>CABFWB010000795.1:52923-83294 GCA_902151455.1 Timema bartmani
ACAGACAGACAGACAGACAGACAGACAGACGGAAATTCAAAAACCACTTTTTCGGATTCAGGGAGTCATGAAACGTCAAAATTCATCAAATTCTCGAGTTCGATTTTTTTGACGATCACCATACTTTCTCTACCTGTAAGATAGAGAGAAAGTAAAAATACCCTCGTAAAGCGATCAATATTCGAACTTTGAGCTCCCCAACACCAATAATCCAATATATTGCTATTATCCTACCAAGGGCAACCAGTATGGGTGTTTGGTGATTGTAACAAGCCTGATAACAAGCAATTATCATTATTATCAATGAAAGGACTTTTTAAAAGTTTTGTTACAGTGTTACTGGTTCCATTCTCGGTCAACACACTGGACTCACTAATCGTATAAGTTTTTCTAACTTTTTTTAAATCAATTCCTTTTTCCAGCCTGTGGCCTGGATCAGATATTTATTCAAGTCATATATTTTCCACTACCGGCTTGTTAGGCCTGTCGTAGCTTCATATGCCTTATATTATAACCTAAGACTAGGACAGACACAACACCCAGTCCCCAGCCGTTAATTCATCACTGTGAAAGGGTAAACCCACATTTCACCAATGATACATTTTCTAGCCATACCGGTAATTGAACCCTGAATCCTTAACTCGGTAGACAGAATCTCCACCGACTAAGTTAAGTTTTCCTAATGCAGTACACAAATGTTTAAACTTTTGACACTACAGTTAGGCGTTAAATGTTAATTGCAATTTTATTTGGATTAAGTCTGTTTTGAAATCTCCTGCTGATTCAACCCTGAGATTAAGAATATTCTCTTTCTTCTACCCTGTAATGTAGCAAGGTTACCCTGCGTTATTCCACTATGCTATAGCTTATAATATAGCGTCATATTGTAATCCGTTAAGGCAAGACGGTTCCTTTTAGGGTAGATAGAGTATATATTACTATATCGTATAAGCTATAAGCATAGTGTAGGGTCAATGTATACTAAATGTTAAAGGTAGGACTGATAGCCTTTAGGGTAAATGGACTATACGCTATGCTTATAATTTATAAGCTAGGGTCATATGTACTCTATTTACCCTGAAAGGAACAGTCCTACCTTGACGAATTACACTATGGCCTTATCTCATAAGCTATACCATAGTGGAATATTGTGAGATAAGTTGGCTACCCTACAGGATAGGCGAAGGCTTCGTGGTATCACATAGCCACCACACATAAGTGAATCCACTTGTTTTTTATCTGGTTGTAGAGGGAATACTTTGACCCTAAATTGTATATTTAAATTTTAAATTATAGAGTTGATTGACAGTTGCTCAGCTTGTACGTTATTTAGGCAAGCAAGCCTTGAAAACATTGTACTATTAAATTGTTCCCTTTATTACACTAATTTGTATTAATTTAATGAGTGAATGCACATTACTGCCCTTAAGTGTCAAGTCTAATTTTTTTTTTAGTCCCAAATCTTACTACCACTACGGGTTATATACTTATTTACTCTAATGTTTTTAGGAAGGTTATATTTAGGGGAAGTGTATACACATTTGCGTGGAGGGAGAGTGGGAAACCGTTTAGAAAAACTACTATCAGTAAACTTGACCGAGATTCGAACCTCAATTTTTCCCGTCATAGGCAGTTTAATCTTCAGCGAGAGTTGCACGCCAGAACATGCGGCCACCGAAGTGGGTAAGTCTAATATTGAATGTGGGGAAACAATTTACAAGTACAAGGCCTATTGTAAAGATTTGCTTACGAAACAGCCCACATCTGCAATTGAGTATTTTATTTTAATAATACATGATGATGAGAATATGATGATTAGAATTTTTGATTTTCATTGTCTGTTGTATGGCTCACGTCTAGTTCAAAATAAAATATTATAAGAATGTTATTATATATTTGGGTTTTTCTTCAATGCCCTGAAGGTTGTTTGTGTATTTCTATTAGCATAAATAAATCGAAAAACCAGCTTTATATGTAAATTATTGAATTTAAGGGCTCTAAACGGATAATATTAATGAGCTGAAAAGTGTTTACATCAATTGAGACAAAGGAAGATAATATTTTACAACCCATATGTTTGCACTAAGTTAAGTAAAGACAAGTTAATCACTGTCTAAAATAAATTGTGTTAGTTATTATTTCTCAATACATTACATTACAATATATTAAGGAACTTATGATTCAATACAATTTAAGCCCAATAATGTAATAAAATGTTGGGTTTCTACACGAATTTGACTTCAGGGATGTCTTTTATTTATTGTTACATAATGGTAGTAGATGTAGGTTTAAAAGTGGTGGTAACATTTAAATGTGTTGGTTAAAAAAGGTGAACTGGATGAAAGTATAATATACACATATTCTAAGCAAATTAAGCGTTAGTAACATTCAACCGAAGAAATTAAACGGTGTTAAATATAGCAAAATAACTATTGAATTTGTGGAATAATATTTTTTATAATCTATTCAAAATATATATTTTAATTGATTATAATTTTTACTTATTAATACTCTTTATTATAAAACAAATATACACTATGTGTAATTGAATTTTATAGTATTTTACCACTTAGCAAAAACAAGTTTTCCAAATTTAAATATAAATTCAATTTTTGGATGACTGGTGAAAAAATATCTACCTTTGAAAAGCAACTCCCGAATTTTGGTTTCGTACCTCCCCCAGATAAACGTTCGAAACAAATGATACACATATATTATATCAGTGTAGCACCTCTGTCGATATTTAAAGATTTGTTGGTACCTGGAGAAAGATTTATGTCGCTATATCTTTCAGTTGAAAGAAGACTAACCCATAGCAAATATTTATACATTAAATTACTACTCAGCCGAATCAGAACCATAATATCGTTTAGTGGGATTTCCATACCTCCAACATTAAAATTTCCATAAAAATTAGAATCTTCTGTTCTTTTTCAAATAGGAATACTTTTGGACTTATGATTACCTTTTTAATTAAGTTTTAAAATCAAAGAATTGAAATATTTAGCTTCCGTTCAGGTACATATAACACTAGGTTAGAGATATTGTCTTAAGTTTTTTGTCGGGAATGTATCGGGAGTTAAACATTACAAACTTAACTCTTCTAATAAATAATTCCAAAAAACTAACTCTGGAGAATACTTGAGAAGATCAGATGTACAGACAAGGTGACAAATGAAGAAGTCCTAAGAAGAGAGAGTGAGAAGAGAATAATTCTGTATGTGATTCCTAGGTACAAAGCAAACTAAATCGGACATATCCTTTGGAGGAACTGTCTTCTACATGACGTCATAGTAGGACATGTTGAGGGAAAGAGGAACTTAGGAAGACGGAGGATTCAAATATTTGATGACTCGATGGAAAGAAGAAAAATTTTGAGAGCTGAAGGAGGACAGAGCGCATTGGCGGTCTAAGTTTCACCGACTTGTCGTATGACAGAACACCTAATAATATTGATAAAACAATTAGGCAGCCAATATTTATGAGGTTTTAAAACATGATTGGTAATGTTATTATTGTGAATTTTCGCAAATAAAATGTATATGCACAAATAAATTGGTTAAATATTTTTTTATCTGGACGTTGCTTTGTGTTCATTATTTCGTAATAAGGAATACATATATCAGATTTAAAAAAAAATCAAAACACAATACTTTTGAGTGAGGTTGTTATTAAATAAAGCTATTACAACTACAAACTCTAGGAAGAAATAGCATATTTTATTCAATAAATAGCATTAATATTTTTCAGTATGTACATTCTGACTTGAGTATTTACACTGCTGCAAAAAAGCGTATAGTGTATTTTATATATCTTCAAGGAAACTTGGGTTAGTGACAAGTATTTGAAAACTTAAAATCTTAAACCCATTCAACATGGGATAACAAGATATTTTATATCACAATTTTTCATTTGCAATAATACAGTTTCACATATTTGAAATCATTGTACATTTCAACTTATCGTTGTAGATTTAGTTAAATATTTTATCATTTTATCAAATAAGAAATTTAATAAAAGTAACTATAAATTTCACTTTAATATTATCTTTTATCTTATGACAAATATATGTATTGTCATTCAAATAAATGTTTTTTAAAGACAGTAAAATTGTATTGCAGTCGTTTGATATATTAAATAAACGATTTAATTTTAATACAGTTTTAATAATAAACATTCAATAAAATTACATAGTCTGTGATTTAAAATAATTAAAATAACCCCAAGATATTTTCTAATGGACAGATTTTGGTTTTGTAACGTAGTCTGTTCGTCGAAATAAAATTTTTTTAGAGAGAATAACATAATATTTACTTTTAAGTTTAGTCATTAGTATCATAATAATAATAGTAATGGTAATTTTGATGAAGTGATTTTTGTGAAATTTTCCTACGTTTTCAAATAGAAGTGTGTTACATTTCTAAGCCATCCAATAGTGATAAAAGGCAAGTTTTTATGTATATTATACTAAATAATATAAAGTGTTTGGAGCTACATATTTTAATACAATACATCATTTAATTCATTAAAAAAATAATCTTACTTACTTTTAAACTTACCAACAAAGTCACACACCAGCCGGTGTTTTACGGTTGCTAATACGAGAAAAAGATTATTTTATTTATGTATTCCAGAATGAATAAACAAATGTTTATTTATTATTTTATTTACCATGCTTTTTTAAATATTTTATTATCTGTGATGTATTTAATATATTTAAAATATTAATTCAAAAATATGACTTAATTTGAATATTATTAGAGTGCACACATAGCATTAAAAACCCTTTGAGTGGTAATTTTACTAGAAATGTTTAACTAAAACCGAAATCCATAAAATGATTATTATTTCACAAATTATTTCATAACAAAAATATTTTTTATCTCCATATTGTTTTATTCGTATGGTAAAAAATATAACTCAAAATATATTTGTCGCTTAACGTTTCTAAACCCAAAACACGGTATGTAACTTTTTTTTCTACTTGTATTCATTAGGAAACTTTCATCTATTTTGCAATAATTAATATTTAAACGTAGTAAAATATGTTGAATAAACAAATCTCATTACGTTCATATGATATGTTTTCCTTTATCCTCAATAAAGCAAATTATGTTTCCTACTCAGAAGTTAACAAACAATTAACACATTTTTTGACTAATAACCTCATTAGGAATGTAACAATAGTATAAATAATAACATTAAATGATTAACAATTCTATTTTAACAAAGAGGTTACTCCTTTACTACTATCAATATATTTACACACTTCGCCTTACATTATATTTAGGTATGCTTTGCAATTCATAAATAAATTTATTACACCAGTATTATATGAATAAGATTATTTGTGAAAAGTTAAAGTTCCAAAAGACCCCTATTTATAAGGTCACCATGTCAAACGTCCCTAAAGCTAATTATTATTGACTTTTGCAGTAATATGGTCCATGCTTTCGTTATCGATCACTATCATTAATTCAATAACATGACAAGGGGCTTTATATATTCACTGCTATTTTCTATCTTTTTAACCCAGAACTATTAAAATTGTGGAGACCAAAAGCTCCTTTGGTTGGTGCAGCATAACTTATTACAGTGTTTTAAATATTGTATTATTACAATAATTGATTGTGAGCAGTTTATTTATGTTTATAAAGATTACATAAATTTAACTAAAATATGAAAGTAGAATAAAATTACTATTTTTTTAAGGTAGTTTACTGTACAAATGTTGAAACCGAAGAACAAAATTAAGCATACACTTGTTGAAAATGTTAAAATTATTTTAGAATATAATATTAAAACAACATCAGGCCAAAGGCAAACCAATTTTAAATAAAATAGGTGAAAGGGCAAATTCGAAATATAATGATTCAAGTTGAGAGTGAGTTTTTATTAAATTGAGGGAATTTCATTTTATAAAAAATGAAAAATAACAACCTATAAATGTTTGTTCTCTACTGCAAATAAAACATTTTTTTTTAAATTTTATAAGATATTTAAATTATACCATAAAAATTAAAGTTTTGTTGAAGTACAAAACAGCAAAATGATCTTTTTTCAACAAATATTTTAAAATATTAGCCTAATATAGATGCATCAGTAATCACACACAAAAATAATGTACCACATTATAAATAAAACCAGTATATGCGAATAAATAATAAATATGAAGGTAGAGTGTGTGGATAAAAAGGACGGGGTAGGCTGTGCAAGACTTAGATAAATGCTGTAGACGGATATGTGAAAAATAGAAACATAAATAATTTTAAGAATAAAAGAGCCTTTATGACTCAGTGTATGAATGTTAGTGAAGTCAAGGTAGTATGCAAGGATAGGAAAGTGTAAAGAAAGTTAGAGAGAATGGTACGGCGTAGTTTTTTTTTTTTTAGCTATATGCACAGTTTCTTGCTTACCCCGTAAGGGAACGGCGTTATTGGGTGTGTATGGATGTGTGCATGTAATAACAACAAACCAAAACATATGCATCACTATATTAATGCATTCTTTAAAAATAAAATGAAAGTATATAGGTCCTAATGTGCCCTTACATCCATTTCATTTAATATTTGATCACACCACAGTATCATAGTATATAGAAGAAGGCCACACGCTTACCTTTTCTAGTCGACTTAAAATAATTCACCATTATATTTATATTTTATTTAATCTCGGTGTAACACTATGAATAGATCCCTAATCGAACAAATTCTTTATATAACAAGCTATAATTTACTATGAGCTTGTTAGTAACATTCTCAATATTGCTAAATTTATTATGTCGTACATTTCTAAGAGTATTTAAAGTTATAATATAAAAAATCCCCCGATCTACTTTATGAATCTTAGTAGAAATACAGAAAGTATTTGATGGTATTTTAAACCAGAGTAATAATTCCTAACAGAGTTTCTATAAATCAAACCAGTTTCACACAATAATTTCAATTCCAAGCTGCACAGCAATTTGTCTTTCAAACTTTTCCGAAATAAAACGTTTTAGTCGCATCATGATGTTTATTTTAAAATAAATAATTAAGTTGTTAAAAAACATAATTAGTAAGCTCATACTTGAATACATACTACTTTATTTTTATCATTCTCCTGATATTTTTTAACTATATCATTTAAAATTTTGCTCAAAATTATCACACAAGCTAGCTTCTTTTTTAAATGTATAAAATAAAAGTATTACACAAGAGCAAATATACAAACATTTGTGTGCACTTTCATACAAATAGTGTATATGTATATTTCAATTTAGAATGTTTAACTATATACCTTAGATTGCTTTGCAGTAATTTTAAAAAGGTGCACTATTTGAGATAATATTGTACTTACTTTATTACATATAATTTCAATATTTATTGCATGAAATATCATACAACTATTCACGCAAATTATTTTGTGCTTTACAACTTATTTCTGATTATTTTTTTAAACATATTTCGTTGAATAATATTATGATAATAATTTCAAATATTTCATTGGACAATAAAGAAAGCTACTATCAAATAATTAAACATATTTGATAATTTGAATCGTTTTAATTTTTTTCTCTTAAGAAATTCCAAATCAGTTGAATACCCTGATTATTGTAAATTAATTAAAAAAATCAAAGTGTTGATCACATTATAATTCTAACTAATATAAATAATCAATCAAACTATGTTTGTTTTTTAAATCAATTCTAAAATTTCGAAACTAGTTTTCATGCATGTAAACTTTATTATTATTTACTAACAAAATCCGACACGTTACAGTGGTTTACTTAATTTAATCACCGAGATTTACAACACATATTAAGCATTTTAAAAATAGCATTTACGTATAAATATTGTTTAACATTCCTTGTTTATGTAAAATACATAATGTCACTGTTAAATACAGTCAATAAAGATTTCAGTTCTTTGTTACTTTGTGGCACAAATTTAAAATATAACAAAAACCTGTAAATGGTGGTGAAATGCTATAATTGTATTTGTTTGTTGAAATTTAAATAAAACTATATTCTAATGGTAGAGCAGAATAAATAAAAATAAAAATATAATATTTAACAAGGTAATTAATTACATGATAATAGTTTATTTTTAAATGCCAATACTACACTTAAGCGAATATTTTCAAATCTAGATTAAATAACTTTTTTTTACTAAACAGTTCTAACTAATTTTAGACCATTGTCAATACATTTGTTAATCTAGTCCTTATTTGAAAATAGAAAGCATAAGTTAAAGGAAGCATAACATTTGGATGTTAAAAAAAACCTTTTCAGTACTTATAGAAAATGCAGCCTGATTAATTATCACACTGAGCAAAGTAATGAATAATCAGACAATAATTTATGTTAAAAGGTGAAAGTAATGTAAGTGTCTAGTTAATCATATCGTACCAGAAACCGAGGGAAAAAAATGGAGGTAAATTTACTACAGTTTGTTTTCTATAAGAATAACTTTACCTAACATTTTAAAGCATTAATAAAATCCATTTTCATACAATTATTTATACGTTAAGCTATGATCTATACAGGTGTAACTTTATAAATAGGTCAATTTTACGTTATAATATAATGTTGGCTTATCTGTATTATTTTTAAATATCAGCTAAAACGATTTTTCTAGGGCGATTCTAATATTACTAGCTAACCCTGATTTAGGGCTTTCCAAATTTGAGTGTTTTAGTGTTCAGTGCTTTGTCATAATATTTAGTGTTAGGTCCTAGTGTTCACTGTTCAGTCTTTTGTCAAATAGCTATGTCCTAATGTTGTGTTCTCTCTTAATGACCAGTGTTTTATCCTAGTGTTCTGTGTTCTTTCCGAGGGTAAATTAATAATTGGCTTTAGAAAGTTGATGTTAAATACCGAAAAATTGAGAAAAAAAAATACATTGATTAAGTATCTTGTCAAAGCATTAGGGAAAGTTCGAAATCTTAATAATTAATGTTTTTGTTAAAGATAAAATTACTGACTTGAATATTAAAATACTTTACTCTCATTAAATAATCACTTATAATTTAATACATTTTTTCTGAATAAGCATAGACAAATTTTTTTTCCAAGAAAAGATTATTGAATTTGTACCAATAATAATTCTCATAACGTTTTACTCTGGGTATGTATATTATGGCTAGTTTGTATATTAAGGTGACAAACAGTTTATTTTAAAATAAAAATACGTCGATGTTTGATCTATGAATAGTCTGTTTTTATTTAATAACCTTTAAAAATATAACTCATTTTTGGACTAACATAGTTACTCTGGATATAGTCTAATTTACATTGGAAGGATCTTTTAAAAATGATAAAAAAAAACGGCCAAAATTGATACAATATTATTATTTTACTAGTGTTATTTCTGTTTACAGCCCGAACGGATGGTAGGATGGTAGCAGTAAAATAAAAGTGTTTTTATAGGTATTTATACTAATCTAAAAATTACAGCTGTAGATCATATAACTTAGCGTATAAATACATGAAACAACATTAGTAGATTTTATAGCTGTCATATCTCTTCCTACGAAAATTGAACTGTATTTCAGGTAAGTAGCACTTCTGTGCTAGAAAAGTCAATTTCATAATGATTATAGGGGAATCTAAAAACTTTTACATTCAATTAAACCAGGAAACCAACACTAATATTAAAGTTCATTAGAGCTATGTTATTAAGTAGCTAACCATGACAACGATTTTCAACAATATATTAACCGCAATAATTTGCCCCAAATATTTAGGCTAAAGCTAATATCTTATTGATATAAATTTTAATTGATACTAATTTTAATTGAGAGATTCACTATTTAAGTACTAAAAAAATAGTTTTAAATATGATGAAATGGACTAGATTCTTAAGAAAGCTACTGTTTATTTTTCAACCAATTATTTGTCCTCAATAAGCTTACTTTATTTCTGAGACAAAACCTTAAATGGATTGTAGATATATATTTCCTTCTCTCTTCTTTTAAATTCACTGAATATTCTCGGTCCAATTTCGAATCAAATAGCAGCCATATCTATACCTCTCTGTTTGGCTTATTATTTCACTTTTCTTACCATTTTGATCCCTTAAAATATAGATTAAAAAAAATCATGATTTGGGACAAGTTTGGTCATAAAAAGAAGTAACAAACAAAACTTTTAGTTATACTTATCTAAATCAACACACATATTTTTGAGATTTCAATATATAAAAATAAAACAGTTTAAAAAATTTCAAATATAATTTTAAATGTAAGAAAATGATGAGAAAATTTTTGTTAATTTTTATATTAATCTACACATAATATTAACATATTGAATATTTTTTTCCTGTCATGAGTATTGAGCGATATCTACCGTGGTCAGAGAGCTGAAATTTTAAAATTAGTAGCCCCTGTGCACAAACATATGCACCTAGAAGCCGGATTTTTAATTTATTTTATCACATTTAAAATAAAATTATTAAAAACTGGGTTGGAAGAAATAAAATGAAGATATTTTCTTGCCTGTTTGAAACAAATAAGAGCCCTGTCATAGTACGTCTGCTAGTACATAATATAGTTTCGGTTTAACTCGCTAAAAAAAACTAGTGTGTGGTGTTTTTTTCAAATCTATACCAACAAGGGCATTCAATATTTTAAAAAATGTTTATAAATCTAACAAAACCCGTTCAGGCTATCAGAATATTTACACTAATAAGGTAGGTAAGAGGCAGGTAG
Organism: Timema bartmani; assembly: GCA_902151455.1. Taxonomy (NCBI): domain Eukaryota; kingdom Metazoa; phylum Arthropoda; class Insecta; order Phasmatodea; family Timematidae; genus Timema; species Timema bartmani. The sequence continues at coordinate 63,613 of CABFWB010000795.1, forward strand.
AATTAGAATAAATGTACCCGCATTTGCGCGGAAGCAGGTTGAGGAACAATTTAGGAATAAAAACACCAGTATATCTGAACAAGATTCGAATAGGTCAATAGGTCTAATTTTTGGTGAAGAAATGTTTGTACAAATGCATCAAACTACCCTTGTAAAACTATATAGAATGTGTGAAACTTTTAAACAAAAGATCAAAATCAGACTAAAATTTAAAGAAAAAAAAATTCTAAACAAGAAAAAATAATGATTTAATTTCAGCCGATTTGGACCAAATCCAGTGTATACGTGGGCGACCTCAATTTTGAAGATTTTAATTTTACTCTTTTCTGTATTCCAGATCAAATTGACCGAGGGCGACTGAAATGTCTAAAAAATTATTTTATTAATTTTGATTTAAACTTTAAGACATTTTAATATATTAGGACATAATTCATGAATGTTGATTTTTTTTTCTCCCCCTTTGGGATGTTATGCTAACCAATAAAATAGTAAAAATAATATATTAAGAAGTATTGAATTTTATAAATATTTAAACAATACTTATAATTATTAAAAGGCCCCATACTCCAGCCTCACTCACAAATTACCTACTCAATTAAGGCTATTAGAGGCAAAGAATTAAGCCCTAATGATTTTTAAATTACTACCCAATATTAATAATAATAATAATGTCTGTTTATTTATTATATTACATGACGTGAGATCAGAGTGCAACATACTTTACACATGATTAAATAAAATATCCAAAGTTTGGACTACGATTTTAAGTTTGATTTATTATTAGAACATAAAAGTCTTGAGATAATTTTGATTTTAGATTCGTTACTGTCCTATCTCAAGGTGAGTTTCTTTTAACTACACAAAAGTAAGAATAAAAATTACATTTTCCAAGTAGCAAATAGGCCACCTTTTTAATTTTTGCAATCCTCAAAAAATAAAAAATAAAAATAAATTACGCGAATATTATTTTGGATAAATAAAAATGCTAAAGAAATTCTCTAGATCTTCTGAAAGGTCTCTTCTCTTCATCTGCTCTGGACGTGGACGGTGCTACAAGTAAATTGCCTTGGTCGTGCTCCTCCAACATTTTTGTGGTCTCTGTGGGGGAGGTTCTAGGAGAGACCCCGCCGGGGGTCGAAGTCGGGACACTCGGGGCTGCTGCCTTGTTCCTAGACTTACTCCTCCTCTTCCTCAGAATAAGGCTTCCCATACCAGACCCGGAGACCAACGTCAGGCCATCCGACGTACCCGACGCTGTCATCGGGCGGTCGTTCGCGTCTCGCGTCGAACTTGAGCTCAGGGCGAAAGCCGACGAGGAACGGGTCGTGCCGGATTTAGATGTTTTCTGCAGTGAACAATATAAAAACAGGTCCATAGCAAATCATTACAAAAATATGCATTTCAAGTTATTTAACAGAAACCTAACTCTATTTTGAGGATTTTTTTTTTATTGATTTAGCACCGCGTCTTACTACCCGTTTGGGTGGGTTATACGCTTTAAGTACTAATTACGCTAATGGATTAGGAATTGTGAAGGTTGATCTTTTTAGAGGAAGTGAACCTACACTTGCGTGAAGGGAGAGTGGAAAAACTACCCTCCAGTTCACCTGACCAAGATTCGAACCTCGATCTCCCCGTCCTCGGCAGGTTAGCTCAACGCGAAACTTGCGCGTTAGTTAACTACAACCACCGAGGCGGGTATGAGGAGGGTTGATTAGTGAAATTTCACCAGCATTAACTTAGAAGAGATATGTTAAATCACCTTGTGGAATATAGCTCTAGATAAAGCCAGTATTCGAGCACGTAGGAAATTAAGGGTGGGGTGAGCTACAAGGGTGTCTTTAGCCCCTCTTTTACCAGAGATTTAATCACTGATACGTGCTTATATAATATGAACATGTACTTTTAAACCAGAGTCGATCGTAAGGCTGTAACAAAGGTCTCCGGTGTAAAATATACATATTTATACATTTCAAAAAAGAACCCTTTGTAATATCGGAAACCATAACAATTCCATCTTTAAATGTTTGCGTTAATCGGCAAACACAATTTTCACTAGGTTTCCTTGTGGATTTTTGTCAAATTTAATCAAATCGTATTAACATTACATTTGATTGGTCATTAATGTAAGGATATTGAAGATAAAATGAGAAAACAAAAAAGTCCTGCACCTGAAATAAGCACCTAAGGAATCATGTAAAGGTATATACAAATAGGTTCAGTTTGACGTACCTGTTGGACCCCCGTAATATCCGTCGCTTCCACCTCCTGAGGTGGAGACTGTGAGGCTGTAGAGGAGGTGGAATTTTGTCCAGGAGGACTCAACCGACTCATTATTTCAGTCAACAGTTCTTCCATCCTCCCCACCTTTTGATTTAACCTCTGCACTTCTAATTTCACATCCACTTTGAAATCCATTATGTTAGCAAGAAGTTCTTTGTACTCTGCAGCAGCTATTCCCGCGGGGACCGGCGTCGTAGGGGGTTGACTGTATAACATTAAACCACAAGAAGACACCTCGTTCAACTTTTGTTCACTTCTCAAAATACCACTATCGTAAGAATCTATCTTCCTCAAGTGCGTACCAGCAGTTCTACCCGACACATCACCACCACCTCCACGATCATCAAGTTCGACGATCTCTTCGATCGTGTCCTGCCTCGTCGTATGAGGCTCCAAAGCGTTCCCACCTGAAGAAGGCATGGAGGTGGTAGTGGTCGTTGTAACTTTCTGCAACTTGGGGAACACTTTGTTTCCCGACCCTGCGCCGTTTACAGGGTTTACTCCGGACCCCGATGACAATGAATACACTGTTTTGTCCTTCCCGTTACCCCCCGCGTGGTCCCTCGCAGACATCGACCTTGTGATTATCAGCGCACTAGAGCTAGTGTTATTGGTATCACTACCCGAATCTAAACTACTGCTCCCTAAGATACGTCCCCATTTGCTAGCCCGGATCGTCGTCGGCCGGTAACCTTTGGTCGTGACGGCCATGAGGGTCCCACCTGAACTGCTACCGTCCTCTCTTTCGGCGACGCTCGACAGTTTCGTCGTGGACATGACGCGCACAACGGATCTACCCGCGATGTCCGTTGAGGAATCTCCTCGCTCGACGTCCAGTATCGCGGGTGGCTGGGGTGGAGGTGCGGACTGCTGTTGTTGTTGTTGCTGCTGTTGTTGTTGTTGATGCTGGGCGCGGTCACGACGGAACTTTGAGAAAATCTTTCGCACCAGATGGTCCTGGTTCTGATCCAGTTGCGGCTCATTTTTCCTCCTCTCAGCCAGCTCCTTCTCCCGCCGGACATCCGCCACCTTACGGAATATCAGCTGTGAAAGGAACGTGGAGTAACAAACAGCATGTCATGTAATTTAAAGTTTAAATCCTCTCATCATCGGGAAAGAAAACGTGTTGCTTTGTGAACTGCCGCTATTCAATCTTCGGTATTTTTTTTAACAATTTTTGAAATACTACGATATATCTTCCGCTTCAATCGAATATGCGAGGTAAATAAAAACACAGATTTTTCTAATCAAATAAATAACCAATTCTAAGCAGGGCTTTTAATATTTAAATCAATATCGAAATAATTTATTTTAGCCGTTACTTCATAGCGAGTTTAATTAAAAATACGCGTTATTAATAATGTTGATAAGAGTTTATTAATTTTATCAATTTATTGATACTGAGTTTCAAATAATTTTAACTTTCTTTTCCTAGCACAAAGTGTTTCATTATTGAAGACACTCATTTGCATGTCCAATACACGCCAAGTTATTAAATATTGATTTTTGCTCTTTAACGGATATTAAAAATAGTATTATTCTCAAATAAAAAACTCATTCACTGGGAATATTCCATCCTCCCTTATAAATTTGAGTTTTGATTGTTCGACAGTGTTAAGTAATTTAAATATATAACAACATAATCTTGTTAAGATAAAGTAAAATTAAATGAAAATAATATTTGATCTCTCGCTCTTTCAACAAGTTTGCAATCCTAAAAAATGGCTACTACCGGAATTAATTAAAGTAATAATTAAATATTAAATTATTTATTTATTTTATTAAACTTTGATTGCATATGTATAACATGTTTGTTCAACATATTCATTCGTCGTGATTGTAATAAGAAAAAATTCAGCTCAACTGCCCATTACTGATGAATAGGTTCATTTCCGTGAACCTTACTAATTATTTGATATGCCTTATGAAAGTATTAAACTAATGCTACTAAATTTAAATTCAAATAGTCACACATTTGATTCGCAGCGGTCAACTTCTAGTGTCAATAAAATTATAATATTGTCTAAAGAAAAATTTTGAAGTTCGGAAAGAAGAATGTACATTTTTAATGCTTTGGTAATAAAGAAAAAAATGGCGCCAAACCACTATATTAATAAACATTGAAAGGCAAATACAAAGGCAAAGCCTATAGTGACCTTGTTTTACTCTCTGTTGATGAATAAGAGACCTTACAATAGCTATAGCTTGTTGCATTGCACTATAGGCACCGTGAAAAGTGCAAGCGATATTTTGAATTCACGACGCGAGCGCGCCAGACGGCCACATTTTTAAGTTCTTGCAGGGTAAATCCAAGCGGTATCATGTTTACCGCGATCAAATACTCGAAAATCCTAAAACATAACTCACTGTCTCTCGTAAACTTCTTAGACAATCACAGTAGTTTTTTCAGAATTCGTTATAAAAACCTTAAAAGACGTGAGAATATTTTTAAAATTCCCATATTCCAATTAGTTTGCTTTGAAAAAAATATTTTCTAATGAAAGAACTATAATGAGGTTTTTAGTGCAGACATATTTTCACTCTGTGTAAAAGTTTTTTCCTAATTGAAGATAGATGGGTAGTATAAGTGTACGAAATGATCATCATGAACTGAATTTTATTTTGATACAAGACTCATTCCTGCAAAACTAATACTTTTCACAATTTGATGTGTTTAGTTACGCGTACCAGGTTTTCGATAAACTGAAGATTGTCAGAAAAACTGGTCCGCCATTCCGTTCGGTCACTGATGGACGATTGTGCTTGAAGGGAGGCTGGGCATTTATAGTAGTGATTTAATAATGGAAGTAATAATAATAATTGGTTTGTCTAATATAGTGCATTGCATCCCTTTCAACTTTTTAGTGATTTTTTATTGAGGATATTTAATGTGCACTTTCTGAACACACTTGTGATATCAGCATATGACTTATAAAATAAATTAATACAGTACTGTGAAATTCTCAACATACAGTTCCTTGGCTGACAATTCACCAAAGATTAATATATAGCATATCGGGAATCAAACCCGGGACTATTAACACATAAGGTAGACGTATTAATGACTGAGCTGAATTATTGTCTGACGAGGTGGACACCAATTATAAATTTAAGATGTATCTATTAACTAATTTACAAGAAAGGTAGAATATAACCAAAAGTGATTTAAAGTGTTTAACATAATAATAATTATTGTAAAGCTAGTAATAGTATATCAAGAAAAATAAGTGTAGTTACGGAATGATGGACCGGTCTCTCTAACAATCTTCAATTTATCGAAAACCTGGTACGCACGAAGAGCTCGTAACTAAACACATCAAACTGTGAAAAGTATTGGTGTTAGAGGAATGAATCTTATATCAAAATAAAATTCTGTTCATGATGATCATTTCGTACACTTATACTACCCATCTATTTCAATTAGGAAAAAACTTTTACACAGAGTGAAAATATGTCTGCACTAAAAACCTTATTATGGCTCTTTCATTAGACAACAATTTTTTCAAAGCAAACCGATTGGAATATGGGAGTTTTAATAATATTCTCATGTCTTTTAAGGTTTTTATAACGAATTTTGAAAAATCTACTGTGATTTTTCAAGTAGTTTACGAGAAACGATGAGTTATGTTTTAGTATTTTTGAGTATTTGATCGCGGTAAATACGATGCCGCTCAAATTTTCCCTGCAAGAACTTACGAAGTCATCACGAGTCGCGCCACCAGTACTGACGCACATAGCCTGTAGTCTGAGCTACATCAAGCAATCTATGATAAATAGAACATTTTAAGAAATTATAAGTTTTTTAAATGTATTAGCTATGAAAGTGTAAAGGCCTTTCTTGGAAAAATCAGCCTTAGAACAAAAAATACTGTGAAAGCTAAAATCAGGATGTTCATTGAAATCTTAACTTTCATATTATTCATTTTTTGTGTCAAAGCTCGGCAACTTTTTTCTTGCTAAAAGTGTAAAAGCGTTACGTAATCAAACCTGCTTTTGTCAGCGGTTACTACAACAGCAATCACGCTTAAACAAGATCATTATTGTTATTATTATTGATAAATATTGTATCTACTTGCAAACATACTATTGATAACTATGCAAAACTCTGTTTATTCTAGTTAATAGCCTTCTAAATTACAATAAATGACTATTAGTGAACCCAACAATTATTTATCGTTAGTCAACCCATCCCACTAAGCCATTCCTGACCAATTTGCTAAGGGGGAGGGATGGGGGAGGAAAGGCGGTATGGATAAAAAGAGGGGGGCGGGGGGTCAGTGACATTCGTTTTGTTTTTCATAGAGTCTATTTGTTTAGAATTAATAATATAATATACTTATATTTAATACCTTGAATGAACTTTCCAAATCATTAAGAATATGTTAGTATTCGTAATTGACTGCTTAAACATCTATGTTCGACACTGCAACAATGCACTAAACTTACATTACAACAATGCCTAAGAAATGCACAAAAAATATGTTTTAGACGTTAAAACAATAATTGGTAAAACTTTATTCCGTACTTCATCAATGTGCAGAACGCTGTATACTACAATACCGCAATGGGGGAAACTTCACTCCGCAATAAAACAATGCGAAAAATATGTATTCCGCATTACAACAATGAGAAATACTCTTTATTCTTTACCAAGAAAATGATAAAGCTCTGTATTTCACACTGCCATAATGCGTTAAACGATGTATTCCACACCACAGTAATGGGTAAGACTCTGTATTCAACATTTTGACAAGGAAAATGTATAGCTAGGCTTAATACTGACTGATTTTTTTTCTAAAAAATCATTTCAGTGAAGGGATGGCCTTCCAACAATAGCATGATTGTTTACCAAGCTCTGCTTATCTCGCAGATGATCAGAGTACCATCTGTTAGCAACACGGCCTTGAACATGGACCGAGGTCATTGTTACAACGTCGAAGCTCACCCTGTGCCTGAGGTTGTACGTGAGGATGAGGTTGCGCGCGAAAGAGTTGGCGAACGCCTGGTAGAAGTCCAAAGACCTCCAGCAGCTTGTCCCTCTTGATGGTGTGAAGGTCACAGTAGGTGAGAGCGCGCACGTTGGCCGCCGACTGACCGATGGCGGTGTCCTTCCAGAAAGAATCTCCAAACACGTCGCCTTTACCTGATGAAAACGAACTAAGGACCTTCAGACAGAGGGATTAGGGAGAGATGAACATACGCATGCGTTGATGTTTGAAAAAAAAGAACCGTAGTACAATTAAAACAAGGATAATCGGCCTAATAATATTGAAATATCGTCTTATTCTAACTCTTGTAGCTAACAGATTGTTTAATTATTTACTTTCTCAATAAATTAGATTATTACTCAAATAAAATATGTTTGTTAGTGGGCATCTCAACAAAACTTGCTTTATATAAATCAGTCTCCGCACGCGGTATAATCTTGTGAACATCTTCAGAATAATCTCCTTTTAATTAGTGTCAAGGAATGCTGATGGGTGGCCGAGCTTAGATTGAAAGCCTTCCCTCGACTTCTGTCTGGAACATCACAGATCTAGGCGATGAAGAGAGAGGGTAAAAATCTTGTTGCTGTTCACTCTTGTCGATTCTTTTTTTAAGGTATCATCAAGCAAATACTTCCTAAGCAGTCCGTCATCAAACTGTTACTTTGAATATAAGTGTATAATATGCTGAGGGTCAGGGTTAATGCTAAAGGGAAGTGTTATCTTAAATAATAATTAATGTATCCTTCTTTTACCCTGAAGTAGCAGTCATACTTTTCATGGTTAAGATGGGGTGCTAGTGAACGTGAGTTTAGGGCAGTATTTTCGAAGTTTTTAAGGCATAAACATTTATTTGGTCAAAATAAATCAAATATTTCTTCTGTAGAAACATAGAGTTTAGTTTTCCGCACATGCTAATCTCAACAGTTCTTTAATATCTGTCAAGGGTGTCCTGGAATTTAGTGACAACTTTTTCTCTGCATTTAAAAAGTTTGTCACCAAATGCCGCTATGCTCATGAGAGATATTCAACAACTGTTGAGATTAGCATGTGCAGAAAGCTAAACTCTATGTTTCTATAGAAGAAATATTTGATCTATGTTTGCCAAAAAATGTTTATGCTATAAAAACTGCAAAATTAATGCACTAAACTGGCGCTCACTAGCACCCCACCTTAAGCTATGGCACAGCTTATTAGAGGGTGACAAAGTGCGTTTAGTCAAGGTAAAACCTTGCACACACTGGATGATGGATCGCCAGATACAACCCACCCACCTATGTTACCCGTGTGTCTGTATACACCGAAAACAGCGACCGATTATCTGGCGGTAAAAGATCAAAGAAAGTTTACAGTGTCGTGTCTTCCGCCTCTAATGGGAAACATCGCTCGGTGTGGACCCACGAGCAAACATCGGCGGGCAACTTTTGAATTTTAATCAGATGATTTCTATTCCTCATCCTAGTAGCAGTATCTTGGTACTGCTGTGGGGGTGATTTTATTGTGGTTGTGGTTACTACAGATTGTTAAGTGAGCACCCATCATTCAACGATAGCTCTGATAAGAAACAGTCAACCGCAATTCTCACCCGGTCTTTAAAAGACTCAACTTCCCACCAACGTCTTTTTTCGCTTTTGGCGATATTTAATCATCATAAAAAGCCGCAGCAACACCAGCATCAACGTGCGGATCCATTGGGAAAGGAACGGGGATTGGTAAGATGAGTCTGCTCGATGTGGACGTGCAACGTCGGTGGAGACTTTTGTCCGGATACAAGATTGTGAATCTGCGGATGATGTTGCCGAGTCTCTACATACTTGTATCTGGAGATTATCGCCCAGTGGGTACAAGGCTTTAAGCCTGTCACTTTTTCAGGGTAATCGAAATGTACTCCTTCGTAAGTAACATAGCCATATTTGGAGTAGCGTGTCGTGTCCCAATGGGTAGTAAGACATGGCACTAAAAACATATCTTTGAGTTGGGGTAAGATTTTAGAGGGTTAATAAAATCAAACTTAAGCTAAGCTAATAAGTCACCATAGACTTTACGAGTTATCCACCCATTAACTGTTTTACTAAATAAAAAATCATGTGTATACGAGTATTGAGTTCAAAAGCAATATATTATTTCATATTTGATACAATAACAAATAATCTATATATAATTTTAATTGATTGGGAAATGTATAAATGATATTATTACAGAGCTATTGATATCATAATAAAGAGGATGGGATGTTTAAAATAAATCTGGGGCAATACATTTGCACAAACATTACAAAAAGTCTTAACTGACACCGGGATTAGATTGATTGTATTGAGATTTTGGACACGCAAGATTTTTCACCTCGCTACGATTATTAGTAAGTATTGAAAATCTGTATTGGAAACAATGCGAACCGATGTTTTACTTATAGATCCGTGACTATTCCGGTACCATCCTGCTACACAGGTACTGACCTAGGATGGCGACCACCTCGTCGTCTTGGATGACCTCAAGTGACCCGGTGACGATGAAGCAGAGACTGTCGATGGACTCCCCGGTGTGGTAGAGAAGATCCCCAGGGGCGCTGTGACTCATGGTGAAGTGCATGGCCAGCGCCCTCAGGCAGCCGTCGGACGCCAGGCGGAACGCCGGGTGCTCATTGAACACCTTGCGGTTGAGATGCACGCAGATGTCCGCCTTCATGTCTTTGGGGCAGTAGTTGAGTACCTGGTGTGTTGTGGGTGGGGAAAGAGAACCACATTTTCGTGCAGGACATTGTCGAATGGTAAACAAAAACAAACGTGAGTGAAATATTCAAGAATATTATCTATCGAAAAGTGCTGTATGCTAAACAAAAGGTTTTCAACGCGCCTAGGACACAGACAAACATACACCAGAGCCAAAGCCTCCGGGTTAAAATGGCTGCGCTCATCAAGAGATGTTGATTCTTTCTTTTAACACGGGGATCGCTACGTGCAGTCCCAAGGGACAACATCACTGTCAAGCAGGTATTTTAAAAACCGTTCACTTTAATGAGGGTTTTATTAAAGAGCAGTCAAAATAAGCTTTTAACTTCAGCAAACCAGCTTTCACAAAGCAAGGTTCAGGTAGTGGCTTCACGCTCTTCGCATAAACCACCCCCTCCAAAGAGTCTACTCAGACCGCAGGTTACAAGGAAAACGTAGAAAATAATGGACCTTTTTTTTTTTGTTCAAGCGAATATTTGAAACTTGTTTAGTGGTAGACAATCTTCAAATACCATCGACTAATTACTTGTCTGAAAAGGTTTGTTCATTGAAAAGGGGTAAGGAGGTTAGTTGGGGGAAGGGGCGGGATTGTTGGTACTCGAGTGCTTGGAACTTCCCCCCTTTACAACGAACAATTTGAAGATGAGTTGTTTCACTTGAAAGTGCTGTCATCACAGAGAATTAAGGCCAGCTCTCCTCAGTGACCAAGGACTCAACCTGACCCAAGGACGCAGCGAATCTCTGAGTGTCTGGTATATACCTTGTTTGTAGCCTAGGCCAATAGGAGGAGGGTGTATTTTTAAGGGTCATATGAACTTACATTTACAGGAAGAGAAGTTTTAAGAACCAAATATTGGAGTCTCAAATGTAGTTAAACGGGATGAATCCCTATATACTCATTCAGAGCCAAATAAACTTTCTACTAGGCTATCTCCACAAATGCCAAATTATTAATCATTTCCCTAGTGACAATCAGTATTAATAGGCAAGTTTAATATTATTCTAAGTAAGAGTTTTGATTTACTGAAAACTATATAGAGATAAGTTTTTTTTGTTACACTGCTAAAAGTATTAAATTTCTTTGTGATTGAAGTGAACAACTAAATTTCAAATATGTTTAAGTATCAATTCTTTATTTTATTAACTGATTTTTTTTCATCCATTACTGTTTACAGCATGTTACCTGGATAATTTTTTAATTCAAGTAATATATTTTCCACTACCGGTTGGCTAGGCCTGTCCTAGCTTCATATGCCTTAAAATTAAGCTTAAGATTAGTACAGGCACATCATCCAGTCCAAGGCTGTTAATTCATCACTGTGAATGGGTAAATCTACATTTCTCCATTGATAAATTTTCAGCCATGCCGGGAACCGAACCCGTGACCATTAGCACAGTAGACAGACATGATACCGACTGAGTTAAGGTGTCAAATCATTCATGGATTGATTGATTGATTGTAAAATAATGTTTTAAACAAAACACACTTTTCAATTGTGGGTACTATTTGTCAATAAAACATAAAATGAACACAAAAAATACTCAAGAATCACATTTGCTAATGTAAAGTATCTGAATCTCTTTTATACCTACTATCTTGATAAGTTATTCATGCTCATTTTTACATGTTTACTTTATTGCACCAAATCATGCTAAATTCACTTTCTACTTTATAGTAGATGAAATATAAGCCAAACATTAAATTGCATTCCTCTCAAAATATATATGGGAAAGCATAATTCCCCAAACCGTTCATGTCAGAAACAAAATGCTTACTTAAAGCGGTTGCTTGGTTTCTTATCTAACAGACGGCCATGCTTTAGTTATGGACATTCATATAGTGAAAGATTATTTTTATGAAGCCAGACTAATCTTTATTCCAAGCAGACAAATGTTTAATTCTAAAGTTGAGTAACATCAGATACATTTGACCTAATGTTAATAATATAACATTGTGTAGGTTTATGTTAGAACGCATTCAGCTGCATTTATTATTAAGTGAAACTCTTTCACATAAGTAATGTTATTATTTAGCACCGCATCTTACTACCCGTTCGGGTTATAAGCTTAAGTACTAATTACACTAATGGATTAGAAATTGGGAAGGTTGAATTTAGAGGAAGTGAACCCGCATGTGCGTGGAGGGAGAGTGGAAAACCATTTAGGAAAAACCACCCCCAGTTCACCCGACCGAGATTCGGACCTCGATCTTCCCGTCCTTGGGGGTCTGGCTCAACACGACTGGCGCGTTAGCCAACTACGCCACCGAGGCGGGTCATAAGTAATAAATCGCCAAGTTTGTTTTTATTTTATTGGAAGTAAAACGTATTCTAGAATAATAATTACATAGACAGGATGTATTTTAATTGGTGTCAAATATTTTAGGGAAGTATTCCCATCGACCAAACATTAACAAAAGTTCATATTAACATGGGTCTAAAAATGCTTAGTTTATCAGGTCGGAGGAATTGTATTGTTCAATTGATAATCAATCCAACAGAAGAAGTAATGCAATTAAATAAGATAAAGTTCAAAAGCATAAAAAAAAACAAGACTAAACATTTTGTAATAAAAATGGCTAGAAAATTGTGTCCCCTTGCTTCGATGTATTCTCTGATCCTGCATTCTATGCTTTGTCGTACTCTGTTGAGTATACCTGGGTTGTTACGTATTAGCTTACACCGATAAGGTCTTGTAAAACCTCAACATAAGACACAGGAGTTACGTAAACGATATAATTTAAATTTAATGTCCCCTGAAATAAAAATACATTAGGTTCAAATATACTGATCGAGCAAGCCATTCAACGGATCCCCCACGGCCAACCAATCTTAGAGTAAAACCTTTATTAACTCTAAAACTAAGCTTCTCTAAACTCATGTTTATTTGTAATTTTCTTAGTGTTTGTTCGATGGGAATACACCCAAGAATATTTGACACCAATTAAAATACACCTTGTATAGAAGAGGATCCGATACAATAATGTATGTATTCAAGTGCTACTAATAGCTTAAACAAAAACATATAAACCATCTTTATTACCTGAGAAAGAGGTTTTTTGAGCTCTATGAGTGTCCATGTGCTTTAGAAAACAGTATTTAGATAAATAGTAGAACTTTCACCTTTTTATTAGGGCTATAATAAATTTCAAACATAAATGTTGAAGCATTTTAATTCAAACACTATTTACATGCAAAGTAAAATTGGTATAATTTAAGGGGTATGTGTTAGAAATTACCGGCTAATGTAGATGCTTATCGATTCTATATAATTAAATATTCTTAGTAAAATTATGCTTGAAATTTGTTTCGTTTGTAATTATATAAAATTCAATCTAAGCAATTTTAAGTACTCTATAAACTAAATATATATTGTAGACACAGGATTGTATTTTTGTTGTTTAGTTTATTTAACGTACAGTTTTTAATCTTAACGCTATATCATAATATGACTTACAAACTAACATAATCCACACAAGCAAAATTTAGTTAAAACCTAATAACAGGAAGTTTATTCGGTGAGTTAGAAAAACAATCACATAAACTAATATTAAATAATGGAAGATGGACTCTCAGAAATAAACCTGCTTCCCTCCCCCTACCAATATCTAAAAAAACTATCAAGTTGGAATTCTGTTTATCAACTTTGAACATTTGATCTTTTAATTAAGTCATGAGCACGCAATGTGACGAAAGTTTTAATGTATGAGACACAATCTTATGCATCCAATTAAATAAATACTACTTTATAGGTGTGTTAAAAATATTAAGTTAAATTGGGCGCTCGGATAAGGTGTTCAAATAAGAGATTTCTGTTCCCCCAATAATACACATTATTTAAGAATATCTATATAGATTTGTTTCAAAGATATTTTTAAAACGTTTTGGTATAGTATCACTTTCTATAGAATATATTCATCTAAAAATGGTTTTACCTCTGTAGAGATAAATATGTTTGGTTTTTTTCTAATATTAATTATAATTATATAGTTTTACATTTTTTATGTAACCTTATACAACACAAGCTTGACTATAGTCTCTGATACATAACAATGCAATGTAATATTTTCCCAGTTACGGTTTAAAAATACATTTAACGTGTTTTCAATGTGATTGACTGCATTCAACAAATTGAAAATATGATTATTATGGACATCTTGCTAAGATTGTAAAAATGAATAATGATATTTTAAAATATAGTCTACAAACGAAAAAAAGAATGACAGCCTAAAAACTATGTTATGACAAAGCCATTCTGGCATAGGTTCTTTGTATCGAAAATATGACATTGCTGTGAAATATTACCAGACCTTGCAAATGTGGCCAAGAAAAATACACTATTTTTTTTTACAGTGCCAGGACATTTCATAAAAAAGGCAAACATGGTTGGAGCGCTCTAAATAATATTTCAGAAAAATAGTATGCACTTCCACTGGTACTGCAAATGGTTCATGATGAATACTAGACTGGAATAATACGAGGAAAAAAAACACATCTCACTAGAAACACTGTTAAAAAAGAGATAATATAAAAATTATATTACTATCTTAAGTAATATTTTTAAAAACATGTTTTAAGATAGTTAAAAATATTATGTAGATTTGTGTAACTCAACAGGTGTAAAAATTGAGTCTGAGAAAATTTTAAGACTACTAAATAATATCCTCTTTTATTTTTATTTTGCATGATTTGTGTTGTTAAATAAAATCAAACTAAACTTCACGCTTTTAAAAAATTGAATCTTAATTTTGATAAATATGGGGAAATAAATACCCACTTATAAACATTGTTTTGTCTGCATCTAAAATTTATTTTCAAAATGAATCATTCAAGCTATTTGTGACATAGTGCCAACTGGACTACATTAATATTCGATTAGGTATTTATAAAAAAATATTTAAATTATGATCGGAAGTAAAAATCGAGACGATTATTACATTACCATTTGAAGTCAAACTAAGCTTCTAGAAAGTAAAAAATAAGTGATTAAAAAAAATGGAAATAGTAGGTTTCATACGAAAGTTTACAGAGAAGAGGTCCATGGATAAAAATTGCTTCTTCGTGGGTGCGGTATTTTAGTGCAATATATTTAATATAAAGCTTTTTGATGTATAGAAGTTTAGGCTCTGCTAAGTTGTGCTATTAAACATTAACTATTGCGTACTGAATAACTTTTGGTATCACGGACTATTCCATTCCTATTATTACTTAAAATATTTACGTTATTCTGCGATTCAGGCGAAAACATTTTAACTTTATAATACTGCGTGTTCTTTCTGTGTGTAAGCAAAAAATTGACACGCATACATTCAGCTATAAAGCAATATTTAATTATTTCAAAATATGGTTCAAGCCAAAATAAAGGCTAAGGATTTCAACAGGCCTTTTTCCCCCCTTAACAACCCTCTATTTTGAGTTTAATTAATATGAAAAAATTGTGTGAAAATTTAACATTTCCAACAACGTTTTGGGCATATTTGGGGAGCTATGATATTAGGTTTGATGGATAAGGGCTTTAGATTCAACCTTCCTCTAACAAAGAGTGTATTTCTGATAAGCCCACGAAATAAAATGTTAATATATCTAAGAACTATCAGTGAGCTTTCCTCTTTACCTTTAGAGTAGAAGATTCATTTAACCTGATTTTGATTGGAAGAACAGTAGAGAAAATAAAATCATATTTCTTTGTGACCAACATTGATAATCTTTTACTAAATTATTTGAGTTATTTTATAGGTATTGATAATATCTATCAAAAGCAATATCTTCAGATAACATGACTTGATGTATGAATATATTAAAATTGTTTCAGTAACTTTAGTAACCAACTTATACTGTTCTTCCTACCAAAATCATACTTTCGTTTTATTTACCCTCTTTCTTATTGACATGGTAAAGGGTGGTTGTAGGTGAAGGGTAAAACTAGAGAAGTAGTTTAAGAAAACGATACAGACTACTGTATTTTAAGATGTGTGATCCGATAGCGACTTATACGTTCTCGCTGACCGAGGTGATCAGCGCCTTTATAATGAAATGGTATTTTATTGGTATATATCTGATAGAACCTGTCTGTAAACATTCTAAATAAAACGTACTATCTCCCATAAAAATAATGTTCCACAAAGCGTAAAACTATTCGAAGCTGTTACATGAAAAAGAAAAAAGAAAGAGATTGACCTAATGTGTACAAAAACAAAAGAGGTACGAGCGGCTCCGAACCATGGGTTTATTGCTGGTTAATTTTTTTTTTTGTCAATAAACTTGCCTGACCTGATTTACCTTATCGGTGTCCAGCCCCTTGGTCATGGCCCAAGTGGAGACCACGTAGTCCATGACCCGCTCGGACAGGGCCTTGGGAACCTCGTGGAGTTTCATGAACTCCCTGACGTTGTTCAACATGTCGTGGTACTTGGCGGTCGCTGACGTCATCTGCTGGATTATGGTCGTCACGTGACCGAAGATGGTGGCGTACAGCAGTGCTGAGGACATAGTTTGAGATACATTACGATTGGACAACAAAGAAACAGTATTTACAATACACCCAGCCGGGATTCATCCTCACCTGTCTCACACACACACACACACACACACACACAACACACACACACGCTCACACACGCATGCACGCACACGCACCAAATGATGTTTATATCTTAACCCACGTTACCGGTGATTAATATACCCACGCGCCAGTGGCTACATGGAGGCTGAGGTTCACCCTTAGTTAAATCTGAGGTGTAGGCTCACCCTTTGTTAAGTTTAAGGTGGAGGCTGGCCCTTGTTAAGTTTAAGGTGGAGGCTGATCCTTCATTAAGTTTAAGACGGAAGATGATCGTTTGTTAAGTTTAAGGTGGAGGATGATTCTTTGTTAAGTTTAAGATGGCGGCTGAACCCTTGATAATTTTTAAGATAGAAGTTGATCCTTTGTTAAGTTTCAGATGGAGGCTAATCCTTTGTTAAATTTAAGATGGTGGCTGATCCTTTGTTAATTTCAAGGTTGAGGTTAACCTTTTATTCATTTCATGGTTGAGTCTGATCCTTTGTTAGTTTAAATTTTGAGGTTTATCCTTTGTTAAATTTAAGGTTGAGACTGATTCTTTGTTAAGTTTAAGGTGGAGGTTGTCAATTTTTATACAACTTCAAATTAATATCGTTTTCGATGGCAATATGTTACTAATGGTAGGGTAAGATACTATCAAACTCTTAGGGGAGAGCAGCTGTAAAAATGAATGTACACAGGTGGGTATAAAATTGTAGGAGGATATTAGTTTACGGCTATGTTGGGAAATTCATGGCCGAGCTTATGGTTCCTAACTATCTATATTAAAATCCCCTCCAACCCCTTTAATACAACACCCCGCACCATCATGTCTTTCTTCGTGGTAGTGTCATGCAGTAGATACGTGTAATAGTAGTCATTGTTACCAATGGTAGCAGTTACAATATACATTTTAAGCATGATTGTCAAACTCATTATTATGCCACTATAAAGCCACATAGCTTACTCACTCACTCACTCATTGACATTAATGTTTACCCACTTACAGATGAGATAGAAACTTGAAATTTGACAAACTTATAGCTTCTAGCCTGTAACCGACGGTAAAATGCCAAAAAGTTAAAACTTTTAATTTTTAACCCCGAAAAAAAATTAAAATGGCGGAGAAACTTTAAAGCCGGTGCGAACCTTTCTTTGGAGGTCTCTTGTGGCTAAAAGGTAAGACCAATAAAAAAACAGATTGCACCACCAGTGCGAATTTGGCAAGAACCACAAGTTTGGTTCTTTTACTTTTTGTCTTATCTCCATCGGTTATACTTTAGATAGAGCTAGATTTTTTGATTTTAGGTCAATTTTGCACATTTTACACATATTTTTAATTGTTTTTCAAACTTATGGGACACCTAGAATTATAAAATTTGGCAGGCATATTGGCACATCCAATTTACATAATTGTGCAAAATTGTATGATTATAGATGCTTTATCAGTATGGAGAAACTAAAATAATATATGAAAATTACAATACAATACCGGTAACTTAGTTACGTTCAAATAAACGCTGGAATTAGATTAGTTTTCATCCACTTGAAAAGAAAACACGCTGGGGGTTTGGGGGTGGAGCCCCCAACGAGCAGAGCGAGTTATAAATATAAGAGTGGAACTCATAGGTTAAGACGTTTTCACAAATTAGGCTGGATACAAGACCTGATTGAAACCATTGCACTGGTGAATGTGGCTACGTTTTAAGACTACAGGAGTGACTGAGCCACCGAGAACAATAATCTTTCCTTCACTGTAGCGGGTCACTTTATGTCCAGAGTAAGGGGTTGTTTTAAATCCACTTCCTCCCACTGGATATTAACTCAACTAGTTTGATTTTAATTACTATTGTGTTGGCAATTTTTTCTGTTCGTTGAAAAACAAATCATTACCACTCTTGATTATGTTTTTAGTTTGAGTGCATCTGTGTTTTATGAATTTTATTTAAAAAAAGCATCAATACAGTTTCTTTTAATGAATACAATGGATTAATGAGCTTAACTACATTGAAGATGGGGAGGGTATTTATAATGCAGATGTTTAATAACAATAATTTTTAAAACATCACCAATGCCACGTCCCATCTCTCCAGGGATATCAACTAGAGCTCGTCAGACCCAGAGTACGCCTGACTTAACTTTCTTGCTAAACATAAATGTATGAAGTGTTGCCGATAGTAAATATCAAACGGCGCTTCTAATATTTTATTTTATTTGTAATCATTATTGAGTCAGTGACATGGGGCGTTGCCAGGATCGACAGAATTTGTTTAAACTGTTCAGTGTGATATGTTCTTACAGCTCAATATGACATACATTAGTCGGGTATAAACAGAGGTATGATCCTTTCAATAATTGGTTAAATAGGGATCAAGCAGTTGATAACACATCACAAATAGCTACTTTCGAAAGAAAAATATTAATGCTTCACTCATTTTTAGCGTAGGTAAAAAAAAAAAAAATGACACCGTACTTGTATCGAAATAAGAGTATCTATAGTATTAGGTATCGGCGTCGAACGGATATTATAGAAATTTTATGTTAAAAAATATATTTTATTTTTCTCTATATGCTTAGGATTTTTATACTTATTTGCACAAATGGAGCTAGGTCTTGTTTTAAAACTCGATCCTTAGAAATTTCACTAAGTTATATCTGTCTATTTGTTCCGCGATTACTGCCAAATTCGTTGACCCATTTTAACAAAATATAGCAGAAAGTCAGGTATAAATAAAAATACATTCCTATACGAGATAAATTATACATATTATATTTTAATGCATGAATGGTTAAATGGGGCAAGATGGTTGAGTACATATCACCGGTACAGTTTTAGCTAGCTCTGCTTACCCTGGCAACGGTCCAAGACACTTCACTGTATTTAACCAAGACAAATACATAAACTATAAACACATTATATTTGTTTCTTTTGATTCCAATCCGATACCTTGGGTGTGAGTACTCTTATTAGTAAAAATATAGAAATAAGATTATCGACTAAAAAACTATTGTTATTGAAACGAATACATCGATATTAATCAAGTAATTATGATACATATTTCACACCATTCTTCCATTCCTACAGGATTTATTACTTTATTTTCGCTCCTTAACTTCCCCCAAAGTAAGGGATCGTACGATTCTCGCC
>CABFWB010000795.1:83553-114962 GCA_902151455.1 Timema bartmani
CAAAAAAAAACCCCACGTCATTTAATAATGGCCTCTTACTGTGGATTCACTCACACGTTCATCGAAAAACAAAGAGCGGAACTATAATGTGATAACGGGACGAGCTCTAAACCAATCACAAGGAACCGGCGCGAGCTGCGCTCCTCGTTCTGCGATTATTGTAGAAACTATTTAGACGTTGTGCGCACAAATCGATAAAAAATATGCTTGAGATAACCAGTCAAATTTAAAAACCAACAGAACCAATCAGTGAGCATGTGTCTACAAAGATGGATAAAAGTAGACAGCTGCGTTTAATATTTTTGTGGGGATATTTTGAAATACAATAGAGCGCCGATAATTCGGACGTAAAAAATCTGTATCTCCAAGAAAAAATATTATTTATAAAAATAACCATAGTGGTATCAATATAAGAGACGTGACCACTAAAAAACGCACTTCCCCCC
Source organism: Timema bartmani (assembly GCA_902151455.1). NCBI lineage: Eukaryota > Metazoa > Arthropoda > Insecta > Phasmatodea > Timematidae > Timema > Timema bartmani. The sequence continues at coordinate 84,000 of CABFWB010000795.1, forward strand.
TTGTTAAAAAAAATTGAGACTTTTTAGTTATTCTATTTTTGCTTTATATATTGCTTCAGAATTTGTGGTATTTACCAACAAAACAACAATGTGTAGGTTTATTGCTTAAATAAAGTGAAAATGTTTCTACCTTAACACAGAGTTTTCGTAAGTATCCTGTATAAATGATTATTTTCTAAAAAAATTGGCATATGCTGCGTATTTTCAAAAATACGGACTGGCTCAATCCCCAATTAGTTCGAATTATCTACGCTCTATTTTAATTCGCTAAACGGCCGTTTGGTTCCGTTTTGATTTGTTTCAAGACACAACACTATCAAATGAGAGCTTTCCACCCCATCTACAGAGTCCATATACTCAGCATCCGTATAGCCCTTAAATACTTATTGGGCCTGAGGATTATAAATCGCAAATACACAGTGTGTATCCTTCCTTAATCACGTGACCGTGCCAACCAAAGAGAACGTTGGAGACTATGTCAAATTAAACTCTTCGAAAGAAAATGATGGTCTAGAGCAAGACACGAGCAAACGTGATCCGTGAAGCAGAGGTTACTAAAATACTAATGGAAGTTTTAAGCCACCAAAACGACACCACTCTTTCTGAGAACTTGGTATTTCTCAGAAAACTGTTTCTGAGTTGTGATGCTTCCCAGGGTTTTTAAAATTTGCAGAAAAGTATTTCTGAAATAGCTCCGTCCATAAAACTAGCATATCATTTTGTGTTTGTTTCCATAGCAACTGATCCCTTCTCTGACATTGGTGTTTCCATTTCGATGCGCGCGCACATATTTATTCAACTGTGATTAGTAGTCCTAAGCGGTCCGTATCAAGTTAAAGTTGAGTCAACTTATACGGAGTGCTATGTACTAAGGACTTAAGGATCAGGACTCTATAAACAGTGCAAAATGTTAGTGTGATGTCAAACTCTTGTAGAACACTACTCATCTTACGGATACGGAATCTAAGAGGGGGCCTTAATCGTTCATTAATCTTAAAGAAGTGCTTATTCACTTAAATATAAAAAATAAGTTTATATTGGTTTCAAGTTTGTGTTGCAGAGTATCATAGACCAACATAACTTTCGGTTAGGGTGTGAATTTCTGCGATACTCGAGCGGACTAGGCTCTCTATTTTAGACGAACGTGTGGGTCAATCTTTACACAAGAGGGGAGAGCATCCGATAAACTCCCTCGCCTCCAACCATTCCTCACCTGCTATGATCATCATGCAGATGGTGAAGATCTTCTCGTTGTCGGTCTCAGCCGCGACGTTGCCGAACCCGACGCTCGTCATGCACGTCATCGTGAAGTAAAGCGCCGTGACGTACATGGTCTTCCTGGACGGCCCGTTGATCAGTTCCGGCGAATTGGAGTCGTTGGACCAGATGTAAGAATAAGGCGACTGCGTCACGTTAGCTAACTTCCACAGCCAAGAATACTGGACGCCATTGTCGGCGTCAGAACGTCCTATCGAATACCATATGCACGCGAGCCAGTGGGCGACAAGCATATAGAAGCACAGCAGTAATATCAACATGGCAGCACCGTATTCCAGATAGCGGTCCAGCTTGCGGACTACTCGACCGAGCCGAAGAAGCCGGACCACTTTCAGCGCACTGAACAGGCTCCCAATGCCCTGCAACAAGTAGTTCATGCCACGGCCCCTATCACAACAGTGGCGCCACTCCATTCACGGCAGACAGAAGATGCTAGGGGGTTTGCTGATGCACTAGTTAGAGAACTTTGGTAACTTTTATCACAAACTATCACGCTCATTTAGTAGTGTTTTGCTTTTTTAAATTTTATTTGAAATTTAATCAATTTATTTTTAAGTTTATTATTAAATTAACTAAATTACTAAACGCTAATCTTGAGTTATACTATTTATTTTTTAAATAAATCCTATACCTAATTTAGAAGGCTTTAAATATGATCCTTCAAGTTGTAAATATATATAAAAAAATACTATTGTTCGAACTTAATAAGATAATTATTTCAAGACCTTTGTTACCGGAGTAATATTCGTTTCGTATTCATGACAGATTTAATAACGAAACTAAATGCAATTTTCTCACTGTATCTACCTGCTGTTTTTTTGTGGATCAAGCATTAGAAACACAGCGTTTTTCCCAAATTACAAAAGCCATGTTTGATATCAATGAATATACTTAACTTTGAGAAATAATAACTATCATTTGACAGTTTATTTAATAACTGTGACTATATATTATAATTCGGATATAAATATGTGAATATTTTCTGATTTTAGTTTTTTAAGTACGTAATTTTTTATAATACCAAACTAACCAACAAATAATTTTAATGAAGAACTAATGCGATTGTCACGTTGAGGAATTTTAGAAGATTAAATTTTCCGTAGACTCATTGTAATATTTGAACTTATTTATTGAATAAAATAGAGCTCCAAGTCAGATATTAAATATTGTAATTTCTAAACATAATAAAATATATAGCTCTTAAATATTTATTTTAAATAATGAAGGAAAATCTTAGCAATAAATTTATAAAAATGCTACTAAATTTTGTATACCAACCATTTTTCGTTTAGCAAAACGGTAATTTATAGTTTAGTTGAACTATCTATTAAAATGGACAGAAATGTTCAAAATAAATAGTCTGTAGCAATTTATAATATTTCGAAATATACATTCATTTTGTTTGTTCACATAATTATCACTGAACGATTTTGCTAACTAATTGAAAATAATCAAAATATATTTGGCGATCTAAAAATATATCAAATTGAAGGAATCAACATTTTTCTATTTTATTCCACTTGGTAAAGTAAATACTTTAGCACAGTTAGGAAGCATTCTATTATTACCAACGTATTTACACAAACTAAAATATTTTTTTAAGAAGCACACCAATATATTCGATAACATCCAAACTTGCAACACTGAAGAATAATATCATTCAATAATAGCAAGATGCATAACACCAATATAACTATTGTACTCAGAAGAAATAAGTAAACAATTTTACAAAATTGAAATCTTTTACTTGAAGAGTTCAATACATTACTTAACAGACGGAATTAATATATTTTGAGTAGCGTAAACAGTGCTCTTCCTTTTAAAATATTACGTAAAGTAATATATATTTTTGTTTAAATTGTCTGAATACATCCACATGCTAAGAATCTCATTTGGGAGCGAAGATCTATGTAAACAGCAGAGATTGTGTGTTTCCCACATGTTTACTTGTTTGTGCATTTTGTGTTTGAATAAAATATAAACTTAACAGTAACTTTGGGATGCCAACTTCATTTTTAATACTGTAAATAAAAAAATACACACAATTAATAAAGGTAGCTTGTGTATTTCACGAAACTATACTATGTAATGGTTTGGAAAAATTAAATATTATGGTTTGGTAACATTTTAGAATTACTCCAAAGCTAGCATCTATGAGATAATGTATTGTTTAAATAATTGATTAAAACAATTGATAATTTGTTAAGTTCTTCATAAATAAAAGCTATATGTATTTGAAGTTGATATGCTATTAAATTAATCACGCTTTTCTGTTTCAAATAATTAGATAAATATACAAATATGCTTAAAAAATAAAATTACTTCGATCATAGTAAAAAAATACTCTAAATATATATTTTTAGATGATAAATCTATTATATTTTTTCATACTTTATTTATTTTAACCATCAAGGACAAAATAAATCGTTTTACAAACTTTTAGTTTGCCAGACTCGAGCTCAAAAGGCCGAATTTAATTTCAACTGGGAATGCAGTTTTTAGGTAAACTCCTGACCAAAAACCTTCCCTGACTCTACCCCGGCCCCCCTCATCTGTCAACATACACACTTTACAACCAAATAAAGTATATAGTAGCTTTTTTTGGTTCTTTGGTAAAAATTAAAAAAATCTTTTAAAAATAACTTGCAACTATCCAAAGAATGTTTCCGGTTACTATTACTATTAATAATATCATAAATACCCCTTTAAAATCGTTGCATACATATATTTTTAAAGCACCTTGTCTTACAAACCGGTCGGGTTATACGCTTATGTACTAATAACACTAATGTGTGATGGATTAAGAAGGTTTAATTTAAAGTAAGTGCATCCGCATCTGCGTGGAGAGAGGTGGAAAACCATTTAAGAAAAACTTCAGTGCACCCTACTGGGATAGAGCCACGATAGCCCCGTCTTCAACAATCTAGTCAAACACCAGAATAGCGCGTTAGACTGGAGGTCACCGAAGCGGGTTTTAAGTTTACCAATTAGTACACTTAATTTCCCTATTCAAATTATTGACATCTTAAACTATGTAATCAAATGTAACTTGTTTAAAAATATTGACTATGGGAAAGTTTCCTTTTTCATCTGCGGGGGAATAAACAGCTTCTCTTTGGTAAAAAAAAAATCATTAGTGCACCGATATTGGAATAAAACCTCAAACTTTCCAATCGGAGCTAAAGTACGCTAACTCATACATTGCTTTTAATTATTTTTCCTGAAATTTTATTTTCACTTTTTACTTTCCTTAAAATTTATTTTTTATGTAATTTTTTCTTTGCTCAATTATTTTTCTCTAAATGGAAATTAATAAATATCCTCAAAATATAACTAGGCTAATACATAGGGTACTATTTTAGTATAATATAAAATTAAGAACGTTTTGAATGATTTACAATTTTTACATATTATCCAAAGCGTGGTCAAAGGTTTAAAATAGTATGTACCATCGTGACACACTTAATTCTTCTCTTTCGTGTTTTTTTTAATCATGTCTTACTACCTGGCTACCTGTTTAGTTTACTCGCAAATACTAATTACTACGCTAGTGGAGAAAGAATGTTAAAAGAGGCATTTAGAGGAAATATACCCGTTTCTTTGTGGAAAGAAAGTGGAAAACTATCACCCTCTGTAAATCAGATCAAGATGAGAACCCAGATATCCCTGTTGCTAGTGATCCAGTCCAAAGATGATTTGTATTTGTTCAATACAAACAATGCTGGGAAATAAGACTTAAGTGTTCACCATCAGTAAATTTGTAAACTTAAAAAATAAACACTTATGAATCGATAAGGCAAGGCAACGAAAATTTAAGTTGTTTCAAAAATTATAAAATTCAAGCCTAACTTGAAAATTCCCTGATTTATAATAAATTATAAATGTGTATTTTATTAAATATTAAGTGATATCGAGGTAAACAATCTAACATGTGAATAAATGTGTTACTGTACGTTTGTAGAGGGTTCATAGCTTTTCTCCAACCCTATTGCCACATGATTATGCATGTTTGTTGATTAAGATTAGATCTAAATATATGTGTTTTGAAAAGATTTTTTTCATTAGAGTATAAATTTACTAAATAATAATAAAGAGTATGGCTCTACAACGCAGTTAAAACTTTATTCTTTTATAATCCCGTCTTTCTACCTGCTCAGGTTATACGCATAGATGATAATTACCATAATGGGGTAGGGATGCGGGGGGAGGTATTTTAGAGGTAATTCACCCGAATTTGCGTGGAATTCGCATTTAAGTAACAACACCCTCAATAGACCCGACTGAGATTCGAACCCCAAGCTACCAGTCTTCAGCAGGCCAGTCTAACACGAGAGTGGAGACTTAGACGATTCTGTCACTGTATTGGGTTTAAGGATTGTTGCACTGCAAAGTTTGGCTTCACATCTAGCAATCAAATTTACTTACAGCAAAAAATTATGAATTAATGCAAATTTAATTAAAAATTTAGTACGAATGTTAAAAATAAATGTTTAGTAACTATTTGATGGTGCGTATAATTAAGGAGTAGTTAAATTTTATTTTTATTATTACTATAAAAAGGATGAATTATTAGTCAATTAAATCATAATTTTGATATCACTCAAATTTGTACTACTTGTTAATTATACACATAATTAAAATCAATTAAGTTAAAAATGCCAAGCTAGACACGGAAATTGACCCTGTATTGTTATAATTTTTAATTTAAATTATATTGATTCAGGTATCAAGATTGAACATGTGAACAATCATTATTTATCAATTTGTGAAACACAATAAAAATTCAGATAAACTTTCCTTTTTTACATTTACGTTTATACGTTGAATTATATTGTACAACAATCAATAGACTGCTTGATGCGAAATAAACCTATGCAATGCAACAACATGTAACCGTGTTTTAGAACTGTACTCTTTCTTATCAATCAATATTATTTGAGCACAATTCACTTGAAAAATTATTATATGTGGTTATAGATCTAAATCTATAACAAACGTACATAACTTGTGCCTAAAGGGACAGTATAATTTTATATCAACATTTCCCCTTTACACTAATGTGGAAAAATACAGTACTATTATTCTACTTGCATTAAGTAAAGTGACGTTTTAATTTTTTAAATTTAATTATTTATTAGTTATTTAAAAAAATAGTTTTTGTAATCAAGCAAAGCTTTATTTTAAATGCACACATACTAACTACTTTATAAGTACATCAAACACGTCTGAGCTGCTAGCTTATTTATTTTATTTTAATGACATAATAGGACCATTATATCCCCAAAACACACATTATACAAACCTTCAGTCTAGGATATTTTTGAAGTCATGGAGATATTTAAGAATAGCAAAGAGGAAAATAGTGAAATATGAAATAAATATAAGTTACATGTGTGAGATATGTGCTTGGTTTGGAGTGTTAGTGTGTTTTATTCCGTATCAAATTGTGCGTATGAATTCAATTATAATACCTAAGGATGTATGTGAAATTAAAATATTTTATTTTATTTTTAAATAATTTAAGGAATAAAAATATGTTTATTTAGTAAGATTTGTATGGATAAAATCCAAAATATGTATTTAAAAATACCTCTAATTTCAATAAAATAACATCATAAGTGTAATACTATGGAAGATAAGTTTAACTTTAATTATATTAGGTATTCCAGAACTACCACTATTTATTATGTCGACAATAATAATTTCAAAAAGTTAAATAACTTCTTTCTGAATATATTTAATCAAATATTTGATACTGTACTGCAACTTGAAACTAAGATTGAATATATCCTTATACCCTAATAAGGAGAATATTGAGCATATACGAAGTTTTTTTTTAGCACCACTTCTCTTAATACCCGTTAAAATTATACGCTACATGAAGATATTATTTTTTTGTTTATTGGTAGCACATGTCTTACAGAAAAATCATAAACCATATTTTTAATGGAAAGTATATTTGTTTGTTGTTATCAGTCAGTTCAAAACAAAGGTAAAATAGAACTATTCTAATAGTTAGGTTAACTTAGAGGTAATGCACCCGCATCCACGTCAAGATAGGATGGTAAAAACTAAAGTTTTCATCTGTAAAAAAAAAAAATCACCCACAAAATGACTGGGCCGAGATTCGGAACTCGGATCTCCCCGTCACCAGCAATCGGGTCATTTGCGAGCCTCTCGCCTTATACCGTGCGATCACCCGAATGTGAGCAATTAACAGTTCATGCAGATACAGTATTATTGGAGAAGTACTTGAAAGAAACTAAAAACACAAATGCACAAGTATATTATTTTTTTTTTTTAAGGAGTTATGTGAACCACACCGCCTCATGCCATGACCAAACATATCAATTGTTCATTACGCAATGCGGGGCTCGCCATGTTGATATACTGGTACAAAGTGCAGCCACCGTTATTTTTTTCTCTCGTCTTACCACGTATATAAATTTTGAACCATACTTTTTTTTTTTGGTCTTTATATATAAATATCCATATATTTTTTTACTGAATCTAGTTTCCAGAAAAATAAAGGACTGACCAAATCAGACGTGTTGCTTCCTTCCATGGTTAGAAGAGGTGACCTGTTTACCTGTAGATTTGTCGGTGAGAAAAAAAAATGGGAAGAACAAAAACAAAGTGTGACTTCAAGTTGGATTCCTTTTTAACTCAGATTTGCAATAATTTTTCAAAGTATTTTAATAGTTTTTTTATTATTCCTATTGTAATGTTGATTTTTTCTAAATATTTATCATAGGATGTAAATATGTTGAGTTATTCACAGTTAATTTTGCTGTATTACATTTAATTAATATATATTTTATAGCAAAGGACAAATATTTACCAAAATAAAGATTTAGTTTTATATCATTTGCTTCTAACTTACTAATAAATTACACTATAATTACTTTAGAACTCATTATAAAAATGTATATTAATATATTTAATAAGAATACAAAACTGTATATTTATTCTAAGTTATAAAAAAAAAGTTATACAATCACTGAATTAAACATATATTTTTACTTTGCAATAAAGTAAACTGAACTATGCTAGTAATAAATTTAAAACAATTCCCTAGAGAAATTTGTTCTAAGAAAATGACTGTTATTCACGATTGTAGCTAAGATTATTAATTTTAGCTTTTTCACAGTATCAGGCACAATGCTTTTGAACGGGGTAAGGTTTTTTGGTTCTACACTACAAGACAAATCATAAAACTATATTACCACCAAATGCTTGTGTATTTGAAAATGTTAATACTATTAAAACAAATAAATATTATACTATATTTCACAGGGAGTGTGTGACATGTATTACATGAAATGTGCAAGGTTGCCATGAAATGTATGTCAGTGTCACAAGTTTTGTAAGAATGCACAGAAATGGTTCTAGATATGATATACACATGGAATGTGTACAACAGGTTTGTGCTATGTAGTGAAGAAGGTTATATAAAATTGACACATGCACTAACTACAGATCGTATAGGAATCTTTAAGTAAAGAAAAATGACAAGGAAAAAAAAATTAAAGAGTATAAAATAGATGGATCATTCTCAAAAATATCCAGCAAGTTAGAAACGAATTTTACATATATATATATACACCCCTTTATGAGTTTGGACGCATAGCAGAAAGCCAATGTAAGCTATATTTAGCTGACCGTGCGATTTCAAATGATTCAGAAAATCCTATTCAAATAATGCTAAGCAGATTAGTAGAATATTAACTATAAATATTATATTAAAATAGATGTTCAGTACAAATGGATTTATTTGATAAAACTTTTATGAAAATTTTTCTTATTTTCGTTTCATTAAATATTTTTTTTAAATATGACACTATCTAAAAATAAAAGCAAAGATTGTGTTTTATTTATTTCTAATATATAAAGCATGATATGTTAGCTATTCCATTTTAAGATAATCATTTTGTTATAAATAATTATCGATTAAATTAACGGATTGTGTGTTTCAAGCATGTTTGATTATTTATTATATTATTTTTTGTCACTAGTCATCATCCAAAACCTCATAATGTCTTCATAAAATTAATAATTATGTATTAGCATATTGTATTGTTGGGGATTGGCCTGGGTTTAAATCTAAGACAAATGTACTAAAGTGGTATTTTCCAAATATTATTTTAAGTGAGGTTTATGTTTATCCTCTCTATGCGAAAATGGTTGTGCATTTATTTTAAGCTATCCTTCATATCCCTCATACTGAATGCATTAGTAGAGACGAGCAGTTTTAGTTTAAGTAAAGAATAAAACTCTGAAATATTTTATTAAATGGACATAATCGCAATCACAAGCGCTTTTACACTAGCGATGGTAGTATTTTTAAACCTTGACCAATAGAAAGAATAATAATTTGTATAAATGTATAAATACTTATAAATACATATTAAATATTAATAAATAAACATAATTTAATATATAATATAGGTTATTATGTATAGTAAGCTATACAAATTAATTATTAATTAATGGCAAAGGCTTTCTCCAAAATATGAGCAGTATTTTTATTAGCAGTAAAAAGGGATTAAATGCTCATTTTTATAATTAGTAAATATTTTATATACATTGTTAAAAACATATCATTTTTATTATAAATATTTTTAAAAGAACATTTATTTTATGGCATTAGAAAAACTGAAGTATAGTGTACCCAAAATTATAATAGCCGCTTCTATATTGTCAGAGTACGTTAACATTATTTGTTTTGATTAAATTATTTTTTTATAATTTTCATAGCAAATATTACATACGTTACTATGGTAGCTTGGCGTCAATGTATAGCTTTATTTATATTCAATTATATAGTCACTTAAATTAAATCGTTAATTGAGTCTGTTCATAATTGTATTCAAGTTTACTTTATAAAAGCAATCTTCTATGCATTACAAAAGCATTTATTACGCAAAAATTACTAAATAAATTATTTTTAAAATATAATACTGGTGCAATGGTTTTAAAAATTTCGGTAGCTCAGTGAAAAAAATAATTTAAAGTCCCAAAATCAGCTTAAAAGAGTTTTCTTTTGTCTAATCTCTTTTTGATTTTATACAATTAAAAGGTAAATTTAAAATGCAGTTTGGGGCTTAGTGATTTATTGCACTGAGCTCACGATACGCTTATTAACTTTTAACCACCTACTTTTATATCCACATACCATCCACTGACATTCCATCATGCAAATTAAGAGAATAACAGACATATAAATTCTAAAACATTCACAAAACCAACCTTAAGAGAACTACTAGTAATATATATGCAGGTATACATTTTATGCAAATAGCAGAAGCAATTTAATATACACTATTATAATATCTAATACGTATTTCATTATGAAGTACGGATAGAGCAACAAGGAGGTATGTCAAGTTCGAAACTCCAGTTTACACCAAACGTAAAATCTAAAAGGGAATATTTCTAATAACTTTTATTGGATACTAATTCTTAATGATAAATGGCTTTAAATGAGGTTAGTTATATAATTATATTGTACTCAAATCCAACAAAATTGGCCTCCCAAGTTTAGGTTTGGATTTTAACAGATCAATAAGACGAAACGATTTGGGCAAGCGTGAATAGGAAAAATAATGAGAATTAATATAATGTTTTATTTTTAGCACATAAACAAATTACAAATTATTGAAAACTGTCACATCAATATTTGTAACTGGTATCAGAAGAGGAGAAATTGCTTACACACTATTAGTAACCATACGATTTTTTATAAAAAGGTTTTTTATTTTGAATCAAAAAAATAAAATGTTTGATTTGAGATTGACACAGCATTTGGACAGTTAAAAAGTGAAAAAAAATTGGACTTTTATTTAAGAAGTCTCTGGTAGATTCTTAATATTTATCAAATATAAATTATAAATCTTTATAGCAATTTACCACAAAAGTCCAAATATACTACTATTATTAATGTGTGCCATTTTCTAGCCAAAATGGTTAGTATATTTTAGGTTTGCTATTGTTTTATAAAAATATACAAGTTACCTTTGTATTGATACATATCTAAGATTGGTTGATTGATAGAAAATAAATTGTTACAGAGCGAGGATTTTGAAAAGTCAAAGCTTCTGAGTCAGCTCATATTTAATCTCGGGAGTTTCGAACTTTATTTACTGTAAAACTATTATTTATACATAATTATATTGAGTGATGTTAAGAACTATTGTAATAGCAAATTAATAAAACAATGAATTGCAAAATATAAATGTGTTACCTACTCAAATAAGTTATAAATTAGAGACATTAGCACAGTAAATTACTTTAAGATAAATAAAATATATGTAGAAATTATTTTAGTAAGAGTAACCTAAGATATCATGTTAGTAACATAAAAATCCATCATTTTAAAGCACATGAAAAACAGTTACTTTACATCACCCAGCGTTTATGTGAATTTTTCCTAGTTTGTTTGTGTAGAACTCGTCAAATTAAATTTAAAATTGATTAAATCACATTTAATTTGGAGTAACATTAATAATTCAGGTTTGAAGGGAAGAGAAACAAAAACATTTATATATAAATGAAATGTGTTATATCTACCTGCGTGAAACTAGAGTGGTCCTTTACTCAGAAGATTCAATAGCTCTCTGTTACAGCAAACTTGATAGAAAGTTCATGGGGTGCTTAAAAAACCAGTACTTGGAGATTTTGTTCGGAGGGAAAAAAAAAGTATATGCGATAGCGGTGTATTTAGCAGTGTCTAAGAATCACAAAAATTAATTATATACTACAAAACTGTGTACAATATTTAAATCTAACAATGCGTGTTTAGTATATTTAAAGTACTTCATAATCTAAATATTAATTTAAATCTGATAAGCAATCTATTTTAGATACATGTTTTGAGATTTTATTTAAAATACGATAAAATATTTGTAATTTTACACAACTCTCTATAATATATCCTTATTCGTTAATCTAAATATAACAAAATTAAAAATGAAAGGTATAGTATTATTAACTAAATAAAAAAAGACACTTATTTAGCTTGAGTTTTTTTATTAATTTTACGTGTTAATATATGTATGTAAGTGCATGTGTTACACTACCAAGTTTGCTGAAGCAGTGTTGAGACTGACTTTTAGTAGTTTTAAAAATTAAAAACATTGATGTCACTTCCTAGTTAAAAACAAATTATATGTGTGTGTACGTAATATAAAAAATTATAAATATTTTTTAAAACAAATCTGAAAGTATATTTAAGATATCTAAATGTAACTAGAATATTTTGTGGTAAAAAAAGTTTATTTTTATGTAAGTTAGAGCTTAATATTTAATTAAATAAAAATACGTTTATAAATTATAAATGATTTGGTAAGGTATAGTACACACATTAATAAATTAAGAATTTCGTTCATTCGAAAATATAAATATATATAAACAGTTTCTAAAGAATAAACTACATTTCTTTAATAATAAAGAGTAGGCCTATATAATCTTAAGATATATTAATCACTTCTCAATAATGTTATGCTATACCAATTAAAACTCAAACTTGAACAATTTAATCGCATAACAAAATTCCTGAATGAATAAAAGCTCCATTAATTTTATATTTTAATTTAATAAAAGTAAAAATTAGAGGTCTTATTCGTTGTTCCTTAAGTTCTGTGAACGTTAGGACACAAAAACTACTGTGTGATCTAGTTTCTCTATAATTAATGATAAAATATGGTATACATATTATTATTTGTCAATAATAAAATAAAATAATATTACATAATCTAACCTTAAAGTCAAATTTGAAGGAATTAAGTTTTTTGATAAAAAATAATAAATTTAAACTCTTAGCTTGTGTAGTGTAAGTCTGAAACTTAATACATTAAAAATGTTGTTTGTTATAATTAAAAAAACTTGGTTAAGAATTTACAAGATTTTATTACAATGCTTGTAAAAAGTAAATCGAAAGAACTTCAATAGTTATGAAAATACATATCAAAGGAATTTGTGACTAGTAAAGATTTTAATCAGAAAAAAAGGGTAACATTTTGTTTTTTATGGACTAAAATGTTCTTCGTAGGATATATGAACAGATAAATTCAAGGAACATTTAATTTACCGAAAAATAAAATAATGTTATTATTGACATTTAGGAATCAAATAGCCAAAGCTATTATATTTGTTTTAGTGAGGATTTACTCGCATCTAGATATATTCTGAAAATTAAAAAAACCTGGTTCGATTCCCATGTCCAGGTGTCATTTTTAAATTTTCAGTATTGAAATTTAGGTTTAAACAACACCAATACACAATTTGGATGGCACCCTTCAAATATAAATGATGTTTTGTAGAAGTAAAACATATTTCAATCATCTTCTATCATCAACTTTTGTTGGCTACATTTATCAAGTTTTCATTAAATGAAAATTCAATAAGGAGTATTTAAAGGGGAATACTGTACATGTTTGTTTACCTACGATAGCATCATTTCTAAGAAACATGCATATTAAGTTGGGGATGTAGGGGACGCAAGAAAAGGCCATTTTTTGTTGCAGTTTTTATAGCAAAACTTTTTTTGGTCAAAATAAATAAAATATTACTCCAGTAGAAACACACTGTTTAATTTTCTTCGTATGGTAATATAAAGAGTACATGAATATATATGATGACCATAACGATTAGATGAGAAACTTTTTAGATGAAGAGAAAAGGTTGTCATTAAATTCTAAGACACCCTTGACAGATGTTCAATAATATATATATATATATATGTCACCGTATGAAGAGAATTAATCTGTATGTTTGTACAAAAGCAATGTTTGTTTTAATTCAACTAAAAAAAGTTTTATTATAAAAACTACAATAAAACCTACTTTTTTTTTGCCTTCCCTACATCCCCAACTTAAGAGAGGAACTTTCGACGCAAGGCTCATGACACACTCTCTAATACAATTATTTAATCTACTAAGACACTATCAAAAGAAGCTAGATTAAAGTGCAAGGCACGATTAATTGCTTCTTTTATGGGTTAAAAATAATGTTTGTAAAATCACAACTCTATTTAATTCAGGATGCCATAAATGGAGAAAAAGTGAATGGTCCGTTTTGGGGACTTTATAAAATAGCTTCATGTATTGTTTGTGTTTGTTTGTTTATTGATCCGAATCTTACTACCCAACTGGGTTATCCGAATGTAATTGAAACAATAGGACAGGTATGAGAAAGGAAGTTTAGAAGGAAATTTACTTGCATTTTCATGAAGGGAGAGTGGAAAACCATCTGAAATTAAAAAAAAACTTCAATACATCCAGTCAGGATTTGAACCCTGACCTTCCTGTCACAGGTAAACACGCCAATTAGTCTGTGTTTTTCACCAACGTGCAATAAGCGCATGCACAAAATTGAACGACACGTATTTGTTTTACTTATTATGACTTTTAATACTGTTACTTTATTTATTTTTATATCCATGACATTTTAAAATTTGAACAAGAGTGGTGTCAAATTCTTGCGTCAATCATTTCTCCCTTGGTTTTTTTTTTAGTAAAGCAATTCTAGTAAAGAATTTCTGTTAATCGTCAGTTAGAAATTCTTTAGTAACAATGCATATAATATTATTGCCTGTCGAGTTAAAAGAGTGGCATCTAAGCTTTATAGTAAACAAGAAGATTAGTCTTGGAAAATATAACAGAGTTTCTAGACAGATTCATTTGAATAAAATAAATAATGCAATGAATGATTACACAATATCTATAAAAATAAGATAATTTTAAACTTGGGTGCAACTACATTATTTGATTCTTATATCAATATAAAATACTTATAAAATATTAATGCAGCACTTTGCCATATTTCTCTTTGTATGCAAATCACGCTCCTAGCTTTTTTTTTTACAAAATGCAATATGTCTTACTTACGAAACAAAAGCCAGAGTTATAGAAGAATAGACAAAGAAATGAAATGGCAGTAGAAGTTATTCTATTTTCATCTAAATAGCGAGTGCATAGATTGTTGATTCTCACTGTCAGAACGAAGAATTCAGACATAGAGAGACAGATAGCTGGTATAAAGTTTTACAGCTTTGTATTTAACATAAGAGGTGTTAATAATTTTTATTTGATTTATTTACTCAACACATGTATTTTTTATTAAAAAAATGACCATTCTATTAGTTGAAACGATATTTTAAAATTTTCTTTAAGATACATTAGATATTGTTTAAGTATATTTACAAATGGATAGAATTACAACATTTTTTATATTTTTTCACTTGTAAAATTGTGTTTCTATCTATAAAAAAATCTATTTCTAACACTTTCCCCAAGCAACAAACAAAATAATTTTAAAAATTAAAAAACATGTTATTTCATAATTTTTTTTGTGCGTTGCATCTTACTACCCTTTCGGGTTGTTCATATGTTTTACACTAATAAGGTAGAGATGAGTAAATGCTAATTTGGAGAAAAGTGTACTTTCATTTGTGTGGAAAGAGAGCGAAAATCCATTTAGGAATAACCAATCCTCAATCCACCCAACAGGGACTCAAACCCCAAGATTCCTGTCATCATTAATCCAGAATATTGTGAGATTGACGCCTTAAACATCTCAATCACCGATGAAGGGCCACAATTTTGTTTTAAATTATAAAATTCACTATTATTTTGTTAAAATAATGAAGAAAGAAGGTGGAACTAGTAAAATTTCTTGAAGATAATCTGAATTATTTGGTGAAATCAAAAATATGATTCTTGCTCCGATAAAACATTATTCCAGCTCTTAAAGTACAAAGGAAAGTTGAGAAACTAGCTTTCGACTTCAAATATCAAAGAAGGAGAAGCCAATTACAGGAAGTGACATCATTATTTCAATGTTTTACCATAGAGTATTTAGAGTGAAAATAATCAAATTTCAGAACATAAAAGCAAAAATATATAAAATAAAAGAACTAACGTAAGGAGAGTCGTTTTTACTTACATTCTCGTCGAAGATGTCGTCCTCCACGTCCACCAATTTCCCACAATCAACACCAGAGGCGGTAGTTGATGAGCTACTTACATCTTCATCGTGATCGAACGCGTTGAAGACGTCGTAAGGCAGACACGACAGCAGGTCTATAATGAACCAAGACTTGAGATAGTTCATTCGGATCACTTTAGGGTCGGACACCACCTCCCCTCCAGGTCCGACGAACGTCGTGTGGAAGTTGAGCACGATGTCTATGAAGAAGATCACATCGACGATGGAATCTACCACGAGGAGGGAGACGTCCTCCGACGTCTTGTTCTTGAAGGCGACATTGTAAGGGACCATGATGGCGGTGTAGAACGTGAGGCACAGGATGATCCAGTCCCAGATGGCCTTGAAGGCGCAGTAGTGGAGCAGGATGTGGGGCGGAGTTTTGGGGGCTTCCTGGCGGTACTGCGGCATCACGTCCGAGTTCAGGCTCATCATCTGGACATCGGAAGAGACAGACACCTTAGGGTTCATGAATCTTAGTGTCTCTGTTTACAGTGCAATTTTCATAAGCAGTACCTTTTATAAAATACAAACATATCTACTCGATAACATTTAACTTTATTATTTTATCTATTATTTAAAATTGAAAAATTACATTGGGACACGGAACATGAACCAGTGACCTTTGGCTTAATACGCCAATGATCTTATCAATGAGCTGTTCAAGAGGAATCCCATTCCCAGGGTCTTTATTCACTCATATTTTAAGATATAGCCTGTGATAGACGCGCTGAAATTGTCGGATTCATATGAGCGATTATAATATGCGCATTCGTACAGTTGTCATTGCACTATTGGCACCATAACGCTGTCCTTAGTTGAAGATGGCTGAGCTATCAGATAGATCACGATATTTATTGATAGCTCAAAGTAGCTCACGGTTTCTGAACGTCCACCATAGACTCAGCCTCGAAATATGAGTGAAGAATGACCGTGGGCCTTGGACGACTCATGGAGAGCTCAGCGGTAAGAGCATTGACGTGCTAAGGCAGTTCTCAATGCAAATAACATTGGCGTACTAAGATAATGCTCATTGGTAAGCACATTGGCATACTGAGGCAATACTCAATGGTAAGAGCATTAGCGTAGTAAGGCAATGCTAATTGGTAAGAACATTGGCGTACTAAGACAATGCACAATGGTAAGAGCATTGGCATACTAAGGCAACTTTCAATGGTAAGAGTATCGACGTACTAAGGCAATTCTCAATGCAAATAGCATCGGCGTACTAAGGCAACTTTCAATGGTAAGAGTATCGACGTACTAAGATAATGCTCATTGGTAAGCACATTGGCGTACTGAGGCAATGCTCAATGGTAAGAGCATTGGCGTACTAAGATAATGCTCATTGGTAAGCACATTGGCGTACTGAGGCAACGCTCATTGGTAAGAGCATTGACGTACTAAGATAATGATAATTGGTAAGCACATTGGCGTACTGAGGCAATGCTCAATGGTAAGAGCATTGACGTACTAAAACAAAGGTTCCGGGTTCGATTTTCATGTCCCAGTGTCATTTTACAATTTAAATAATAAAATATTTAAGCGCTGTTATAATCGTACTTAGCAACAACTATACTACTCATATTTGGCTATTTAATCAATTTTTATAAACATTTCTTAGGTATTGATACTTCCTATCTATAGTTACAGCTGCATATCACGTGGCTGACGTATTAATATGAGAAAATAGGTATAGTAACTTTTCAAGCTGTCATATAAGGCCCTTTCCATGAAAATATGACTGTACAGTTCTATCCAAATACAAAATTGTGAGCGTAAATGAATGGGAAATTAAAACAATAAAAGGGAAGCATTTTGTTTTACGAGAAAGAGAAACTAATATTTACCAACATAAGTGCACTTTAGATTGTTTATAGAAGAAAAATACTTATTGATACGATAAACGTTACCATTGCATGACATAATATTAGCTCAGTCATTAACGCGTCTGCCTACCGAAATAAGGGTCCCAGGATCAATTCCTGACATGGCCACCAGAGGGATGACTTTAGATCCCCGTAATTTGATGACTATGAACGATTGTGTGTTCGCATCACTAAACTAAAACACGACAAAATAATTGTATACTCTACAGGGGTGCATCCTCAAACTTATGTTAAAGTGGTGGAGATTAACCAGATCGCGGGGTAATGGCGATGAGGGTTTTTAAGGCAAGAGGGAAGGGGGTTTTTTCATGGTTTTTTGCTTTATTTCCCCTTAGAAATCTTTCTTACTATCCGTTAAAGTTATACGCCTGCCACTGTCTGTTTTGACTCAGCAGTATTTAGGTCTAACTAATAAATACACATAAAAATCTGATGTAATAAGTTTGTATCGATAACCATATTTCACCAGTTTTATCAATGATACACTCAGTTTACCCTGAAAGGTAACAATATTACCTTGACATATTACATTATGGCCCTATCTTATAAGTTATACCATGGTGAAATCATGCAAAGGAAGCGTTCTGCCTTAAAGAGTACATATAGGGTACATATTATGATTGGAACACTTTACGAAGGTATAGGTGTGTGTGAAGAGGGACCACATTAAGGTGATTGACCCTTTTCATTTGTCGTGGAAATGCAGATCCATGGGAATAAACGGTTATCTTCAAGAATTTTTTTATTGTTTTGCAATTTTCTTTTCGGAGACTGTTTATTCAAGAATAGAAGCATGTTGATTAAGTTTTAATTTTATAGACACACCTTCTATATAATTTTAAAAGGGATCAAATATCAATAACTTTGACATTTTTCACTAGAAAACTGCCGGATGCATAACAAAAAATAAGAAAATGTAACACCTAATAAACATTGATACATTATCTTAGAAGAAGCGTTGAAAATATTACTATAAAAATTTCACTCGTTTTTGAGAAAACTGATATTTCCAAACCTATGATTTTTCCGCAAGACCTGTCCGGTAGTTAGCACCATCTACAGTTTGCGTGATCCGTATGTTCTTGTTAGTGCGGAAGGATACTTTGGTTGGTTATGAAGCCACGCCACGCCTTTCACCCTCCCACCCACCATCCCACAAAATAGGTTTTAGACTTGCACTCGACAGGGCCAAGGGCCTTAACTCAGAAGATGATACTCGCCAGCCCGTTACTCCTGGTACACTACAGTTTTATTACAAATAGACATATCTAACAGCAAGAATTCTAGGTATTTCACGTAATTATACTTCAAGTCGTATGATCTGCATCTGTCACTTTTGGAAGATATTATCAATAACTATAATATTACACTACTAATATGGTAAAATATTATCAATGTTGACTGAAAAATGTATCAATTTGTATTCTATAAATTGTGCTTCAAATGTCCATTCATAAGAAAATCAAGCAATAGTTTTTCTCCTGCCTACATATGAAAGATATCAGTCGGAAAAACTCCAATTGTGTGATCTACAGTCCCAAAGTTCGACTAGGCCTTGTAAGAGGACGGACAAGAGATAGATGGAGGATAATCACGTGCTCAAAGTAGAGCGGCTTGTTGGTCTCCTTGAGGTTGTACAAGTGGGAAGACAACTGAGACACCAGATGGAGGATACTCACGTGCGCCAGGTTGGACTGCTTGGTGGTCTCCTTGAGGTTGGACAGGTGGGAGGAGAACAGACACCAGTTGGAGGATACTCACGTGCGCCAGGTTGGACTACTTGGTGGTCTCCTTGAGGTTGGACAGGTGGGATGAGAACAGACACCAGTTGGAGGATACTCATGTGCGCCAGGTTGGACTGCTTGGTGGTCTCCTTGAGGTTGGACAGGCGGGAGGAGAACAGACACCAGTTGGAGGATACTCACGTGCGCCAGGTTGGACTGCTTGGTGGTCTCCTTGAGGTTGGACAGGTGGGATGAGAACAGACACCAGGTGGAGGATACTCACGTGCGCCAGGTTGGACTGCTTGGTTGTCTCCTTGAGGTTGGGCAGGTGGGAGGACAAACTGAGACACCAGGTGGAGGATACTCACGTGCGCCAGGTTGGACTGCTTGGTGGTCTCCTTGAGGTTGGGCAGGTGGGAGGAGAATTGAGACACGAGGACGGAGCGGCTGCGAGTCACGGAACGGGCGAGCTTGGCGAACTTGCTGAGGCCTGCAGACAAGAGGAAGACACACGCGAGGTTGGATCACTCGGGGCACGTGGGAAGGACACGTTCAGCGACTGAGGTCGTTGGTAAATAGGACTTCCTTCGTCATAGAGGACTTGCAACAGCTACTCTCAATATTACCTTTGAAGGAACTGCAACTCTTATAAAGGAAAGCTTTATATTTACTCTCTCTCGGTTAACTGTTGTCAAATCGCCCAGTTTTTCATCGCTACGACGTGAAGGAGGATGCAAGTACTTATAATTCCCCTATTATTAAACAATACTGCATGAAAGTAACAAGAGAATGATGGCAAAATAAGTTACTTCCTACGGACTCTGTGCCTACCCTATTTTATAAATATTGACTTTTGCCACAATCATAAAATATTCTTTCAGAATAATCATAGTTGATTTTGATTCCACATAATTTTGTTTACCCTTCCAATCCTTGCTTACACTGGGAACAGTTTACTAGTACAGTCCTGTCAACCTTTGTTTGCCCTGACAACAACCCACATCCTGTTATATATCGTTAAATGTTGTAAAATAGCTTTAGTTTTATTAAGGAGAGATAATATTTTCTGTTATGTTAAAAGTTATATTAAAGATATATTTAGCAAAATTACTGCATTGCAATTACTGGCTTCTCATTAGGGAGAACAATTATTAATATAAATGATAAAGTTTGATATTATTTATAAAATAAGGCGATTTAATAAATTGAACCTAAGGAAGTGATATATAATAATAATTTAATAGCTGACAAAATATATGTATATCAATTTTATACATATATTTGGTCAGTTATTAAATTACATATCACTTTCTTTTTTTAAATATATTAATCCCCTTATTTGATAAGTAATGTCAAATCTTATAATACAGTATTATTAATTTCTCTGCCTAGTGATAAACAAGTAATTGCATACAATATGCTGATAAATATATATTTACTTTAAGGTCATTTGACATTGAGAAATACTAAGAATTTTTTTGAGTCGATAACTTATTTGCAGAAAATTTAACATATTGTATATGGGGGTGGAGAGGGTTATTTCGGGAAAGAAAGCGAGGGGCAATTTCTCAGCCCATTTCAGAAACACCGACCAGGTAAGGAAGCTGGCGTCAGCTTTACCTGGGTGTGTCATTAGTTGGGAGTATCTGACCCTCTGCCTTGGTCTGGCATATTATGTTCTGCTAGTCGGTGTTGTCTTTACAATCGGTACAGTCAGAACCAGAAATTTAATGAAATAGACATTTCAAATCTATTTTTGAAATTATTGATTCGGACACATTAATAATATTAACGAGTAGAATTAAGTTCAAAGAAACAAAATCAACTCTAAATAACGACAATGTGAACTAAAAATGAGTTAAAATATAATTTTCCTGGTAAAAAAAGAGTAGTATCTATATATAATTAAAAATTAAGTTATTTTACCATTATTAAACTTTTGTTTTTCTTTAACACATTAATAATATGTCATTGTGTACACCTAATTTGCATGTTTAGTAATAATAAATCTCAACCCCATACCTTAATTACTTTACCTTAATAATTTCACGTAAAATGCATAAAATAACAAGTTTGACCCCTTATAACTCGTGAATTACTGTAATAATTTGAAATCATTGAATTATTGAATCATTGAATTCTAAAATAGCTATTTCAAATTTTCAAAAAATGACCTTCACATATGAAGCATTACTAGTAAGAAATGCATAGTTCTAAATCAAACACTCACTTTACAAAATAATGTAAAATGCCATCAGAAGCCTTTTACAAACAAGTTCTTGTATCCTGCTGAATATAACATAGATTTACAAATATGTGCTTCAGAAATAAGAACTACTCCCTTCCAACGCAACCCTCACAGCTTAGTTGCAAGTTTATTTTACAACCAGAAAATCGAAGAGGACAAAGTTCATTGCCTGCATTATCTTCTCATTCAGATAACTGTGTGTTGAAAAAATATTTTTGGGTGTTTATGCATTTATAAAATATTGATTTTAATTTAAAAAAAACTTATTCAACATTAATTCCTAAAAATTACTCAAAAATATTGCAAACAATGAAACTGTTACTTTAAATTCCAAAATAACAATAAGTGACATAGAAAACTACCTATAAAATTTACATTTTTACGAGTGGATCATGAACAGAGGTCATATATGGCTACTTATTAGCACTATATGTGACGAACCAAAAGAAAGATTATGGCTACTTTTGAGCATTCTATGTGACGAACAAAATGAAAGGTTATGGCTACTTTTAAGCACTGTATGTGACGAACAAAATGAAAGGTTATGGCTACTTTTGAGCATTCTATGTGACGAACAAAATGAAAGGTTATGGCTACTTTTAAGCACTGTATGTGACGAACAAAAAGAAAGGTTANTGGCTACTTTTGAGCATTCTATGTGACGAACAAAATGAAAGGTTATGGCTACTTTTAAGCACTGTATGTGACGAACAAAAAGAAAGGTTATGGCTACTTTTGACATCTATATGTGACAAACAAAAAGAAAGATGTTTTCTCATTAAAATCCGAGCTATGCTAATAAAATAACGTCACATGGCCGCCGAGGAGTATCTGTGACCTTGGAACTTACCTCCCTTGTTGTCTTCTGACTCTATGGGCTGCTTGAGGGCGGTGATGTCCCTGAAGGTGAGGAGGAAGAGTACCACAAGGTCCCTCTCGTTCTTGATGGGGGCAATCTGTAGCAACAGCCATAGCGGCGTCTCTGCGAACCACACCAACATGGGCCGGATAGGAGGCATATACTTCAGAGAGGAAACTTTACACTCTCCTCTGTTGCTTCAAACAAGTGTGGAGGTTAATGAGGGGGCAGGGATGAAAAAAATCTGACAACTCTTATTTTATGATGAAATATGTTAGCAGTGATTTCTAGTAGCCTACCTCTTGAACTTCAAGTTGATTTTTATTGTCAATTATTATTATTATTATTATTATTATTACTACTATTACTATTAGCACCGCGTCTTACTACCCGTTCGGGTTATACGCACTTTCGCTAATGTGTAATGGTAGGGTTATTGTGATATGAAATGGAGGACCTACAGTTTAACGTGGGATCCGAACCACGGTGGAGGCCTGGCATTCCACACATTCACAAGCATTCCACACATTCACAAGTTGTGATTAATACACGTCTTGTCAGAGATGAAGGAAGGGTTTGGGCAATCAGATAAATCTATGCCGGGACCGAGGATTGAACCCAGGACCCCCAGCACAGAAGTCCGACACCTTACCCCTAGACCTCCAGGTCACCTATATATATATATAAATATATAAAAATCAGTCAATACCTGGAGAATAGCTAATATTGACGAATATTGTATTTATTTCTTAAAGCTAGCTTTAGGAATTTTATAGATGTTTAAATAGTAAATACATCCATCTAAATATATTAGGTTCAACCTGTTTCTGCCCCAACTCCTTCATTTGAGAGATATATTCATGGGTGATTTGTATTGATAATGTGGGAGTGTAGGGGACGCGAGAAAAGTACAACGGTTCTGCAGTTTTAGTAAGGAAACATTTTTGCCAAAATAAATAAAATATAAATCCAGTAGAAACATAAGAGTATTATTCTCTTCATATGGTGATATCAACAGTTGTTGAATATCTGTCATGAACATAGCGGCATTCGATGGGATACTTTATAAATGAAGAGAAAAAGTTTTCATTAAATTCCAGTACATCCTTGACAGTGTGTATTAAGTTAAGCTCTATGTTTGTACTGAAGAATTACTCGATTTCTTTTGTCCAATATAAATCTGTAAAAATACTAACCATAGCTCGTTTTCCCCTAAACGTCCATCTTAATAGGACGCACACATTTTTTTTTTTTGTTTTCAGGATGTGGGGCTAGAGGAGAATATAGAGGATAAAGTGGATATATTGGTTTGCTAATAAACAAGTGGTATTGCAGGTGTTGTTTAAACTAATTAGAGGTGTAATGGTTTTAAAGACAAATGCGTGGGTATGTCATCGCGTAAAGACACACACTTTAAATAAGTTTATTTTTCAAAATGTGGTGCTGGAGAAATAATTGAGAGGATAAAGTGGACGGATTTAGGTGACTTACAAACGAGTTCTAAGAAAAGTCAACGAAAAGAAAACCATCCTGAGGGGGATTCCATCAAGAAAGGCCAACTGAATTAGTCAAATCATGAGAAGAAATGGCTTCTTGAGTGACGTCATAGAAGTAAAACTGGAAAAGAAAAGGGGATGAGGAATACCATGAATGCAACTGACAAGATGACCTCAAAAAAAAAAAAGAGGGAAGATTAAGTTGAAAGATATGAAAAGATAGCCGTTGAAAATACATGCCGGGGGTACGAGATAAAATACATGTGTGAAGTCAAACCAAACAAATAATAATACTAAGTGCATATTTGTTACCTATCTTTCAGGTAGGTTAAGCTCGTTTAGTTGGAATAACCTGCCTCGGTGGCGTAGTTGGCTAACGCGCTAGTCGTGTTGAGCTCGTCCGCCGAGGACGGGGAGATCGAGGTTCGAATCTCGGTCGGGGAAACTGGGGGGTGGTTTTTCCTAAATGGTTTTTCACTCTCCCTCCACGCAAATGTGGGTTCACTTCCTCTAAATTCAACCCTCCCAATTCCTAATCCATTAGGGTAATTAGTACTTAAGCGTATAACCCGAACGTTTAGTGAGACGCGGTGCTAAATAATAAAATAAATAGTTGAAATAGGATTAGATACAAACAAGGTGTACTGGAGGGGAAAAAGGTGTTCCATAATGAAGTGACACAGATTATCTAAAATAATTCATTTAAATTCAATCTAGTATAGTGCTGACAATACCTACAACAGGCCAGCATGAACGAATACTTAGTAACATGAAAACATATGAGAATAATTACATAATAAAACAATTTATAACTTAACAATAATTTAAATTAATATATGAACACTAAAAAATTGATTGTGGGAAGAATCGTAATTAAAATCAATAAACACGAACATTATTTGTATAAAACCCAATCACGTATAGTAGCACATGTTAAATATTTTAAAGTAGAACATATATACACAATACTTTCGTGAAAAGGGATTTTTATATATATATTTGAAGTTGACTCTTTTTTGTTATTAAAATTAAACTACCGAAAGAGTTTGCACTATAACGAGTTTGTAAATGTTACCGATTGATTTTTGGGGGGAGGAATTCTAAAGGCCCGGAAAGGTAGTTAATTACATTGCTTGGATATTCACACTAATTATCATTCACCCTTAAGCCTTTCAAAGATTTGAAACGCGTTGTATACATTTGGAAACTCTACGTTATTTAAGAAGTGTTTTTTCATCTCAAAATATGGCTCATACATAAATGGAGCGAATAGGCATCTCCAAATCCCTACATTATTAAAAACCATTTGATTTTAAGTTGTATATATATATATTTTAAATAAAAACCATGAAAAGGTAAAATTAGATCGTTTAACATGAAGATTTTCCGTTCCAAGATCACAATAAATGGTTAAAACAAATAAATAATTCTTTAACAGGCTCAAGAGGATTGAGGATTTTTTTAGTAGTTTTGAAGGTTCAAAACTGCCAATACCATAACTAAGAATACAGTGTAAGGGGGTGGCCAGACTGAGCGAGCGAATAAAATATAAAATAGAGCATATTGGTTGTAATGAGAGGTGGCCAGACTGGAGCGCGCACGCTTGAAAGATAGAACTAGTTCTATTTTTCAAGCTTGCGCGTTCGACCCGGTACAGTATAGTTTACAGGCGCTAGGCAATATTATTATATGTTGGTTCATTGAGTGCTAGGAAAACTCCTCATTTTGACATTTTTAATACTATCGATAGGTTTAGCACACTTGCTACTAACGGCCTAATTTAATTGGTAGGATCATAAACCATACCTATATGTATATATGTGTGTGTGTAGAACTTATATGTTAAAATACTTCAATATTATCAAAGTAGGCCTTTACAAATAAGAATCACCATTAGCGTGGAGAGAAGAGGAGAAAACCAAAACAATAAATCACTTGTCAAAAACCACTCTCATTTCACTGAGCCTAGATTCGTAGCCTCTTCGCCAACAACTATAAAGAGCTATCTGCTAATTACGCGCTCGCCAGTTTGGCCACCCAGTCGCTTGCGCACTCGCTCGCACGCTTGTCAGTCTGGCCGAACCCTAAGGATATGTGCCATCAAGTAAGTGGTACCCATGAGTTTGGATTGCTCAGCTCACTGGCAACTGACGTTAAAGGGGCTACTTAAATATATGAGATATTGTCAATCAGATGTTACACTTAAGGTTAAATATAAACAAAACCTTTAACAATATTCGTGCTTGGTGTTTACTGGAATTAAACAAAAATATATTTTCTGTGACGCTATACATGTATAAACTTGTAAACAAAGTTTAAAAAGTGAAATTTTCTACCCTGAGAGATACAAAAATAAACATATTTTGGTTGGTCATTAAGACCCAGATGCACGGTAAATGAAAGTTAGCTGGTGGTATTGGAGCGTAGAATGTATCTTTGTAAATCAAATGATGTAATTTCATAGGGTGCTCACAACACAAATTGTATTGTCAATTGTACGTTCCTCTTCCCCTCTTTGTTCTCCTATTTCCAGACAGTTTCAACAAGTAATGCCATAAACCCATTTGGTTTCAGACGTTTATGAATGTATGCTTGACTATTACAGTGCCTTTGCTTACTATATAAATGAAAAGGAGGGCTATTCATTTATATCAAGTAAATGAAAGCTTGTCGAACGCTGTGTTACGCTACTAATTTTATTACGGATAATAAAGGGATAATTATCAATTCTTATTTATTGTTAATATATTCACTCATGCGAACATCCTTAATATATAGCTCTGAAGATATAAAACATGAAATACAAACTCAAATTTCCCGGTGAAATAGACAAGATTCCAAATTGAATGTAAGTAGCGAAACGTTCAGTTAGAAAAGAATTCATTCTTCGCCTTGAGGCAAAATTAAGACAAACGTCACCATTTCCATATTTTTATTTAAATTATGAAAGCACAATTTATTTAGGAATGCGTGAGGTTTTGTCCGGGTATCTTCCTACCATCTTAACATAATTTTATTCTTTGACAGATGGAAATACTCTTTCCAAAATAACGGAGATCATAAATAAAATAAATATGCCACACAAGTTATAAATAAGAATAAAACACAATAATTATGAAGTATAATTCGTAAACTTTTGGAATTATTATTTACTCATAGGTAAATACAAATTACAAAATGTCTCGTAAAATTTACCGCAGTTGTTCAGAATGCTGAAATATTAGTTTAAGGCTATGGTAAAACTATTTAACATAACTTCTTTTAAATGTTACCCGAAACATAAAATTATTTTTAATACAAAAACATAGTTAAAGTTAACCATTTCAACCCAAAATAAAATTACTACCATTGTCTCAACCCATGGGTAGAGCCTAACTTTGGTAGGTAATAGAACTCGAATAAAAGATAGCGTTTTGGTGATTATTTTTTGTATTCTCCTCTATTAAAACAATAACAGTAAAGTAATCTTAATTTTAGGCATGGATATTTAATTCCAAAACCTCCTTGGAGCAACCTTAAGAAAATTCTAGAAACCAGCTCGGTAAAATAGTTTAGGCTCCAAGGCGAGATACATCCACACAGACCGACAGAGAAATGGCATCACGAATACAAACTTTTCTGTTTCAAGGGGTCATAAAACGATCAAAATCTCTTGTACAATTTTTTTTTTTGACGATCACAATAATTATCTCTCAGAGGGGTTGAGAGAAAGTAGAAATAAAAAATAATACAAAATAGCTATTTTGAAATTTATAAAAACTATTAAATTAATACCAAGTTCTCTGTTGTCAAATAAATAATGTATAAAATCCTACTTTGAAACGTTTTTCTGGTTCGAGAGTATAATCTTTTAACTAATATTCCCCAGTTAACTAACCTTGAGCTGGGTTCTTATATTAGCTGATAAAATTAATAGTTTTTAATCTTCGCAGTGTAGATCCTCGTATCCTCCTGAAAATAATGTTGCACATCGTAAAAAATAATTTCATCAAGCTCCCGTATAATTTATACTTCCCAAAGCTGTGGCTGTAATGTGTAGGGCGTCAGACTCACTTCAAATTTGGTCAATGTCGACGTGGAGATTAAGTTTTGAATCCCGGCTGGGTGCATTGGGATTAGATTGCTTCCCAAGAGAAAGTTTCCCCCGTGGGTTTGTAAATTCTCCCTTCGTACTAATGCGGGTGCATTTACTATAAGCTCTTATTTCCCTCACTCTCCATATAAATACATTTAAATATATTATATACTCGTCACGATGGTTTAGTGGCAGTAAGTTTTTTTTTTTACATTTTAAAAAATAATATTTTTAATGGCTTAGGGTAGAGATGAAGCGAGTAGCTTAGAAAAAGTGCACCCGCATCCATGTAGGGATAGGAAGGTAAACCACAGTGGCATAGCGTGTGGGCAACCACCCCTGGTACACCTGAATGAAATTATAACTTTAAGGTGTGTAGGGAACGCCAGAAAAGACCAATGTATTTGCAGTTTTTATAGAAAAACATATTTTTGGTCCAAATAGATAAAATATTGCTCCAGTTGAAACATAGAGATTAATTTTCTTCACATTGTGATATCAACATTTTTTGTTGTATATCTGTCAAGAGCATAGCGGAATTAGATGAGAAACTTTTTAAATGAAGAGAAAAAGTTGTCATTAAATTTCAGAGAACCCTTGACAGATATTCAAGAACTGTTGATATCACCATGTGAAGAAAATTAAACTTTATGTTTGTGCTGGAGAATTATTTAGTTTTATTTTGACCAAAAAAATAATTTAACTCTAAAAACTAGTAAAATACTTACCTTTCCTCGTGCCCTCTTCCACCTAACTTTAAGCATCCCGATTCCAGCAATTCGCTCAGTGGCGAACCTGACGTCTCGGATCGTGTTACCCGCTTGTGTGGGTTAAAAAAATAAAAGTAAGAAACTTTAAGGAAACTTTACCAAACCAGACAGACTTGTTATGAACTTCTCCGCCTTAAACAAGTGACAGGGCGGGGGAGGGGACATGGCAAACCAAGTATTGGTATTCCTGTCGGTTTTGCACTACCCTCCCCTACTTTCCCCCTCGTTCCAGGAGATTGGAGGAGAGGGGAAAGGAGAGAAGGAGGATACCAAAGGCTCATTTCCTGCCGTGGCTTATTTTCGGGGGAATACCTTGACTTTGTTGACTAGAACACAAACTAAGCTCGCTAGACTCAGCGAAACGGGATCAAAGAAATTCCAGGATATAAAAAATGACGCATGTAAAAGTGTTTTATCTGTACAACCACTTTTAATATTTTGTTTTATCATTATATCAAGTGAGCTATACCGACCGAGCGGCCGCCACCGCCAGCGATCACAACATTTTCGGATGGAGAGTGTCATGTGGTGAACATAATGAACCCTCTGGTCGTTAATCTCAAATTTCTAGACCAGAGTTGCTACTTATTTATTCAAGTAGCTCCTCATTGGTCCTTACGAAGCAGACCCACTGCTTCACAGACAAATCCTGGAAGCGCCGGTGATAAAAACCCGGAGCCTATGGATCTATAGCCAAGCGCTCTGACCACTAGACCATAGAGGAAGTCTCAGTAATACAATAAGAGAATCGGTGGTCTTGGGGTAAAGTGCTAGCCTCCGGACCCGGTGTTCGTGGCTTCAAACCCACCCGGGGTCGACGGATCTTTATTGAGCGATAAAATTCCGTAGCACAACTTCCTTTGGAGGGGAAGGAAGTAAATCCGTCGCCCCCATGTCAATTGTGTCATGTAAGCGATGCCTGGAAGGTAAGAGAAAAATACATTTCCCAGAATAATTGGTAGACTCTTTCAGTTCAGTGTGGAATGAAACGGCAAACTATCAGCACACGAGAATTCCTTGGAGCGAGAGTGAAAGGGCCTACCAATTTTGACGGGAAAGGTATTTTCACATACCTTACGGGGTTATTTTACATGCCACAATCAACATGGCACCAACGGCTTTACATCTCCTCAGTTTGTTATCGCTCAAGAAAAATCCGTGGACCCCGGCTAGGTTTGAACCCACGAACATCAGGTCCTGAGGTGGGAACTTTTCTCCAAAACCACCGAGGTTGACAGTTACATAAGGAAAAGTAAGGATGGAGTATCCGATATTGACAAGAGATCATTCTACACGTGTACAAATTGGAACCATCTCTTAAAAAATGACAGCCACAGATCACCTATACATATACGAGAACATAAAAGCTGATTTAATAGTCTATTGATTTGTTATATAAGCTTATTTCAACCTTTGTTATGTATTCATTTAGCATCGTTAACATAAAACACATTATAACCTTAATAAAGTGACGTGAAATTTTGTCGGTTCCTTTTTACTTTCTCTCTATCTTACAGGTAGAGAAAGTATTGTGATCGTCAAAAAAATCGAACTCGAGATTTTGATGAATTTTGACGTTTCATGACTTCCTGAATCCGAAAAAGTGGTTTTTGAATTTCCGTCTGTCTGTCTGTCTGTC